>JACEFZ010009940.1:0-7500 GCA_014155875.1 Cepaea nemoralis
ATTTTGAACATCATACTGTTCGTCTCTGTTATCGTCATAAAGGTTTTTCACGTAATCTGACCATACATGTAAGATCTGATCTTTTTTCTATTATGACTCTTCCATCTTTTGTCTTCAGGCAGCCTGCTGATGTACGTGTTCTTTGATTAGCAAGCTCATAAATTCCTTTGTGCATTAGTTTCGCATTTTTACTGTTGTGTTGTTTTTCAATTTCTCTGCAATTTTTCTCAAGCCATGCTTCTTTTGCCTCCTTACATAAGGTTCTGACTTTTCTGTGAATTTCTTCATATTTGGCAGGATTATTTTTGTTCTGTTTTCTTGTTGCCATTAGTTGTAAAATTTCTTCAGTCATCCATGTCTTACGGCCCACTTTCTTTAATTTTGGAATAGTTTTTTCTGCTGCACAACTGATTTAATTCTTCAGCATTTCCCATTGATCGTCTACATCTTGAAATATGATCTCTAGATCAGACAATAAATCAAATTTATTCTTAACTTCTATGTTAAAATTATCTTGTATTTCTTTGTCAGTTTTCAATTTGCACAAGTCATATTTAGGATTTCTTGCTGTATACTTGACTTTCTTTAACTTTACCCTCACTGTGCCTGTAATTAATCGGTGATCACTGTAACAGTCTGCATTTGGAACTGTTAACGAATTTCGAAACCTTCTGCTAATCGGGATGTAATCTATCTGGTATTTAATCCCGCTGTCCATGTCCATAATCTTCTAGGATGCTGTTTAAACCTGGTGTTTCCTACAACCATTTCTTGTTCTTTTGCCCATTCTACAAGTCTTTCATTTCTCTCTCCCAAACCATGGTTGCCTACACTGCATCCATAGACTTGGTTTCCTATTTTTGCGTTGAAATCACCCATTATGATATTTATTTCTGATTTTTTACAGTTATTCAAAGCAGACTCCATGTAATTATAAAATGCCTCTATACTTTCTTCACTGCATTCACTTGTTGGGGCATGTACTTGAATGAAATTTATTTTAAAAGGTCTTCCATTTAATTTTACTAATAGAACTCTGACACAGCCCGATATCCTTTGACAGAATATGATGTTTGCTTATCTAATATAATGGCTACACCTCTTTGCTGTTCTTCTCCCCCAGAGTAAATAATCTTACAATCCTCTCCTGTCTTTATCCCTGCCCCTTTCCATCTCGTTTCCGATATTCCTAATACGTTAATCTTCTCTCTCTCCATTTCTTGTTTGATGTTTTCTAATTTTCCACCTGCATTCATTGTACTAACATTCCAAGTTCCTACTTTCAATGATATTAATCTTTTGCACCTAGTAGCCTGTTGACGGCCTGGAATCTTCTGGTACACATGACTATACCTACCGGGCGAGGCTGCTCCTATGGAACACCCATTTACGCCGTTTCTCTGATAATCGATGAGTCCACACAACATGATTTTCTTGGCATCTGTAAAGAAGGTTGTTTGCCATTGCTTTCCTTCCTAGCAGTGGCCATGCTGGTTAATGACCGTATCCATTGCCTCCTCAAAAAAGAGATCCTCTGCCTACCGTCGTGAAGGTGGAGACCCTAACCTACAACTATCTGTCGGCTGCTCTTCATCTTCAACTACCACCTGCACACATGGCTTCACGTAACCCTGATGGGGGTGGGGGGTGGGGGGGGGGGCTAAACAGGTACTCCACCTTGCCAAAGGGTGTCCCGTAGGCTAGCGGAGGGAAGGAGGCACCTTACTTCTCCTTTGATAGGGGATACCCCTACCCCGCTACCCTTTTAGGGGATGGTCATCTATTAAAAACATCATGCCAGGCCTTATTATTATAGTGGTAGGTTTTATTTTCGGGGACATACACTAATATTATGGTCACAAAACCATCATCATGATTACAACTACGACCAATGGTTGTGTTTAGATTGATTTGATGTTTGAAAACAAAGGTAATTGAATGATTATAGAATTTGATTTTAGACAGGAAATACGTACCACTGGAACCGAATTCTATTAACTTTTCAACCGACCATGTCAGCGCGGAGAAGCTCTGCGAATAGTAAGGAACATATATTGGCAGCAAAAAGCAGCCATAAGAATCATAACCGGGTACGAAAATTTCAGTGTATAAAGAAGGGCGCAAGACAAGGTTGTGTGTCTCCTGATTTGTTCTGATTGTACAGTGAACATATAATGAGATATACAGAAAATATGCCAGGGATCATGGTTGGTAAACATAATATAAATTACTTACATTATGCTGATGACACCGTCTTGATAGCAACAAGTCAGAATGATCTACAGGAAATGATAGATACAGTGGTTGTATGCAAGTGAAAAAAATTGGCCTTAATTTGAATAATAGAAAGACAGAAGTCATGGTGATATCAAAGAAACAGATTGTGCCTAAATGTGCAATTAAAGTACAGGACATTATTTTGGGGCAAGTGCAGAAATTCAGATATCTAGACACATGGACAACTCATCTCATCTCATCTCATCTCATCATGTTCCTCTTGTACCTTGCGGTGTCGAGGTGAAGTATAAACAGCGGGGGAGTGCCCGCTTATGGGCTTCATGTATCGATATTCCCATGGACTCTGTTATTTTCTGCGTCCATCGTTTACGTGGTCGGCCTCTTTCTCTGCTTCCCTCTGGTCTGTACATCATTGCTTGTTGTGGTATACTGTTAGTTGGTAACCTACTTGTAAGGCCAAACCATTTAACTTGCTGCCTTCTAATAAAATCTAGTGCAGCTATAACCCCCACTTTAGCCCTGATTTCTTCATTTCTGATCTTATCTCTTCTTGATACATTAAGTACTCTTCTCATGAATCTCATTTTTGTTATTGTGTTTTGTTTCTTTTCTCTTTTTCTGTCGTTGTCCAGGTTTGGCATTGGTAGTATAGAGTTGGTAGGAAGTTTGTGTTGCAGAGTGCTTTCTTAGTAACTATTGACACATGTTTGTTCTTTAGATTGGTGCTATTTGTCCAATGAGTTGGTTTGCCTTATGGCATCTATTTTCGATCTCGTCTTCTGATTTGCCACTTGATGATATTATCCTTCCTTCTTCTCCTTCTTCAGCGTTCCGAGCCATTGAGGTTCTTTGCTGCAGGATACAGTCTCCATTCGTCTCTCTGGTTGACCTTCTTGCCAGTCGTTGATTCCAAGTGCTTGTAGGTTATACTTCCTAGGTACTTGAAACTCTTTACTTGTTTCAAGGGATGTTCGTTTAGGTGAATCGTTGTTCGGTGGGGGGGTGGGGGGGGGGGGGGGGGTAAAATCAGAGGGAAAATGTATCACTGAGAAAAAGAACAGAATAGGACACGCAAAAAAAAAAAAAAAAGCATTCTATCAAATAAAGAGCGGTTTGTGCTATAAGTCACTATACTTGAAAGTTAGAAAAAGTGTTCTTGCATGTAACATAGAACTAGTTTTGACTACGGCTGCGAATCCTGGATAAATATTAAACAGGCGAAAAATTCCACGGAAGTCTTGGAGATGTGGTTTTATAGAAGTATGAGCCAGAATTAGCTATCAGGTCGTTATAATGGAAGCTGAGTTGCAAAGACAATATACCACAAACATAACAAAGAGGCAGTCATAGACCTTTATGATGATTCAAGAGAAGAACAAAATGATCATCGGAATAATAATGAAGGACCATCAATGTTGAAGATGGAAGTTCAGAATATGCTCTTAACCATATAAAAACTGGCAAGACCCCGGGTACAGATAACATCACAATAGAAATGTTCAATGCCTTAGAAGAATATGGAGCAGACCAAGTGACCAGACTGCTGAACGCAATATACGATACTGGGGATATACCTCCTGAATTATGTAATTCTATATATATTGCAATCCTGAAGAAATCAGTAGCCTTGGTATGCGATCAACATCGAACAAATAGTATAATGAGCCACATCACGAAGATTCTGCTGAGAATTATCATGCAAAGAGTTAGGAAGAAAATACAACTCGAAATAGGAGAAGAACAATGTGGATTTGTAGAAGACAAGGGCACAGTAAATGCTGTGTATGTACTGAAAACAATCATTTAATGTTCTATAGAAGTAAACAGAGATCTAAATATTTGCTTTATTGACTACACAAAGGCTTTCGATACAGTGAGACATGTCGACATGATAATGATGCTTGACGATCTACAAATTTATGGAAAAGACCTTAGACTTGTAAAAAACATATATTGGAAACAATAAACTGCCATCAGAATTGACGTAGGTCAATATTAGCCTATTAAAAGAGGTGTGAGACAGGGATGTGTAATGTCTCCAGATTTTTTTTCCCCCTGTATAGTGAAAATATTTTCAGAAATATAGAAGATATGGAAAGAATCAACATTGGGGTACGATACATCAATAACATTGGATATGCAGATGATACAATTTTGATTGCAGAGAATGAACAGGACCTGCAAAAATTAGTAGATGTGGTTGTTGCACACAGGGTTAGAACTGAATATTAAGAAGACACAGATTCTGGTCGTCACTGGGAAGAAGGAAATACCACAATGTGATATACGAGTAAATGGGCATATTCTTAAGCAAGTGAATCGATACAGTTATCTCAGCACAGTCATAACATCTGATGGGAGATGCCTTGAAGAGATTAGAACAAGAATTGCCATTGCGAAGGTAGCCTTTTGCAAGATGAAAAACATACTGACCAATAAAAAGATATCAATTGAAACGAGAAAAAGAGTGTTGAAGTGCTACATAGAACCTATACTTTTGTATGGATGTGAAGCGTGGACAATAAGCAGTCAAGCTGAAAAACAGCTGATGGCTGTGGAAATGTGGTTTCTGAGGAAAATGCAAAGAATACCATGGACAGACAGAAAAACCAATGAACAAGTCCTTCAAGAAACAAATGAAGATCGTAAACTGATTAGAGTCATTAGACGTAGACAGTCAAAATATTTTGGGCATGTTATGAGAAGAAATGACTTGGAGAACTTGGTGACAACTGGCAAGATCGAAGGGAAGAGACCAAGGGGAAGACCAAGAAGTAAATACCTGGATGGCTTGGCCACGTGGCATGGTCGAGACAGGAACACGGAGCTGATCCACGACTCTGGTGATCGAGTGAGATGGCAGAACATGACCGCCCACGCTTATCGGCATGGCACATGATGGATGGATGGATGAGAAGACAAAAACTGGAACATATGATAACAGGAAAGATTTGCAAAAAGAGAGATAGAGGAAGACAGCGTGAGAAGATTGTTGACAGTCTTGTGTTATGGCAAGGAAGGGAGTCGACCCAAGTATTGATCCATGACGTCAGAGATCGTAATATGTGGAGAGGTAAGATCGCCCACGCCAACCGGCAAAGCACTGGATGATGATGACATATTTCATAAGACGTTAAGCCTTTGCGTTCTACACATAACACCTACATAAGTGTACCATATTCAAGACTAGCTCTGTATCTTCTTCACACACACACACACACGCGCGTGCGCACATACGCACGCACGCACGCACATGCACGCACGCACGCATGCATGCACGCACGCGAGCACACACACACACAAAAGGAGATCTTTATATAGACAAAGTTTACGGTCTCTGACCAGCATGGTCATTACCAAGAAGGAAAGCAATGTCTAGAAAACTATAGCAGTCAAAATATTATGGAAAACATAGACATGGAAAAACAATTGCATGATGATACCTTCAGGCTAAGATGATCTTATATACAAGCTGGGAAAAGGGAGGCAGGGAATGGTACCAGCCATTACGATGACATTCTACCCAACTGCCTTGTCTAGGAAAGGCCCATAGTCAAACAAGAAAGATAACAAAGATTACGAACATGAAATGTGAGAATTATGAATGAAGAAAAACAACTTATCATTTTCACTGAAATAGAAACATTTACAATTGAATTATTGAGAATCTGTGTGAAATTAAACCAGACGCTATAAACACAATATTGCACGATTTCTTGTCTGGCATATTTCACTGCATCTCGTCAGGAGCATACTGGAAAGTTATACGTCAAATGAAGTGGACAAACATAATATTTGACAAAACTACTATGTATATAGAAGTTGATATTTTCCGACGTTGGAGAACATTAGCGCCATAGAAGTCTAACATCTAACAGGAAGTACTTCTGTTTACATAGCAATTAGGTCGGAATGGCCTGATACAAAATGCTTCGATATATGTAAGCAATCCTTTATTTATTATTCATTCAATACAGTTGAGGAAATGCATCGTGTCTGTTAAATATGTGATTGCCAAAAGGCAAATGTTCCGTGTTGGCCGAATTCGTCATTTTATGTATGACCTGTCGATTGCAAATGGATTCCTGAAAAATAATTAACTCTCTTTTTCACCCACACTGGTATATGTTTGGCTACTCAATTTGCTAAATGTCTTTCCGTTCTACCTATGTAAGTCGATTGGTACTCACCTTGGAATTGATCAATGTAGTTTGCTTTGGTGGAGTAGGTGTCGATATGGTTTTATATCTGATTATTGGTTCAGCGGAAACAAACAAACAAACAAACAAACAAACAAACAAACAAACAAGATGCGGTTTACAGCTGTTTTAAGTCGATCGTGTATTCGTTTCATTGCATCGTCTTCTCGAAATACTTAAAGAAACACATGCATTTTGGGAACCGTTGATTCTGGGGAGGTAGGTTTGGTTGGCTGGTAGTAACACTTCATGAAACTGGTTGGATATCCATTAGATTTCAGTCTGGTGGAGGGTGTCTAGTTCTTCCTTTAGTGCTGGTGGAGGGTGTCTAGTTCTTCCTTTAGTGCTGGTGGTGGGTGTCTAGTTCTTCCTTTAGTGCTGGTGGAGGGTGTCTAGTTCTTCCTTTAGTGCTGGTGGAGGGTGTCTAGTTCTTCCTTTAGTGCTGGTGGTGGGTGTCTAGTTCTTCCTTTAGTGCTGGTGGAGGGTGTCTAGTTCTTCCTTTAGTGCTGGTGGAGGGTGTCTAGTTCTTCCTTTAGTGCTGGTGGTGGGTGTCTAGTTCTTCCTTTAGTGCTGGTGGAGGGTGTCTAGTTCTTCCTTTAGTGCTGGTGGAGGGTGTCTAGTTCTTCCTTTAGTGCTGGTGGAGGTTGTCTAGTTCTTCCTTTAGTGTGTCGTAGAAGCAAATCCTCCTAGCTCGATTCAATAGGGCACGGGCCAACACACGCTTATATTTGATAGGTAATGCTTAAATAATAGATTGTAATGCTAAAAATTATGGAAATACAAGTGTTACCCCGTTCATATTCCTGTTCGATAGACTGCTCTTTGGATGGTGCCATCTTCTCGACGTCGGATTAGGATGTATAAGAACGGTAAGGTGCCGTTATGTTCATGGTCAATGGTCAAGGAAATGTTCTTGTGGGTTTGGTTCATGATGGAGTGGAATGATTCTGTTTGTTATCTGGTCTCTGTGGGGAATAATATGGCATCCACGTACCGGCGTTATAGAACCAGGTCCTTTGTTCACCTGCGTGAGCCTTAAAGATGTCAGATATAATTGCACATA
>JACEFZ010009940.1:12500-52771 GCA_014155875.1 Cepaea nemoralis
ATGAATGTGGTGTCCTTCCTAACTAAAGAGGCAGGATAGTGAAGATGTCCTCCCATTACTGGACAATTAGATGTTTCGAAGCAGGATGCGAGCACGTAGAATATTGTGAAGTGTCCTTGCAAAGAGGACACCGACGTCAGCAGATTCCCCTTGCACGATCCGACTGGCAACCTCTACCAAATTCACTCGTCCTGGTGACCTTGTATTGACACCCAGTGACGTCAGACACTTCACAACTCCAGTTTCCACTCTCCGTGTTTGACATCCAAGGGGAAGGAACTGAACCCATATTCTATAAATATCAGTTTGCGTCGAAATTAAGTTGTCTGGGCTCCATTGCTGAAAGCCTGTAGAAATCTTTCGCATAATTGAGCGTTTTTTTCTGCACAAATATCCAGAATACAAGCTTGGATGCCCTCCCTAGCAGAACTAAATAGAGAAATAGATATGTTTGCCCGAAAGCACGTCATTATTGATCAAATATATAATGTAGCTGTGTACAATGAGATTGTAATAAATATACAGGAAAGGGATGCATGAAGACATCTTGTGTGTGGCTATGTTGAATAATTTCTGAGTCAGCAAGATCTGGCTGTCCTATAGGAACACACACACAGGCATGTCATAGCACGACTCAATGTTAAAATAGTTCTACATTGGTTAGTATTGCCAGCTACCTGGCGAAGAGGTTACGGACGCAGTTCGTCATCCCGCATACCCACGTTCAAAACACAGCTGGGTGCCGGTCGTTCAAACAACAATGGCAAACTACTGAACCTAAACTTGCCAAGAGATAATAACAGCAAAAAAAAAAAAATGCTGGTGTTGACTGCGACATCCTGTAAAGGATATGCAACTAGCTAACTGTAACATCTAGCTTGAGAATGGAGGTTGGGGGAGGGAGGGGGAATCTATGCGGCATTCCCAGGCTGGAAGATAAATAGCAGACAAACATCGTGTCTCCAGATATTTTGTCCCTGTACAGTGAAAATATGTTAAGAAATGTAGAAAATATGAAAGGAATCACCAATAACATTAGACATGCAGTTTTTGTTTGTTTGTTTGTTTGTTTGCACTCGCTCGCTTTGAACTCAAGCTTAGTCCATACAGACTATTTCTAGTAGTGCTGGATTGAGTTTTGAGTGTGGATTAGCTTTACCTATTAACAGTGTCCCTCGCCATCAGGCGAACCCACTCCGACTTCAGAGGTACTTGTAATTGACGTCCCCAAATAAAAGACGATAGGTCAACATTTTAGTCCAACTGTCCGGTGTATGGGTTGAACCTCTGACCTCGACATCAGCACACCGGATATTTAAGAACACGCGTTCCTATCTATTCGGCCATGTTGACCCTCAGATATGCAGATGATACAGTATTGATTGCAGACAATGAGCAGGATCTGCAACATTTAGTAGATTCGGTTGTTGCATACAGTGAACAATTAGCATTAGAATTAAATTGTAAGAAGACACAGATCTTTTGGTCGTCACTAGGAAGAAGGAAATAAGTACATGGGAATTTCTTAAACAAGTGAATCGTTACAAGGATCTCGGAACAGTTATAACATCTGATGGGAGATTCCTTGAAGAGATTAGAACAAGAATCGCCATAGCGAAGGTAGCCTTTTGCCAGATGGAAAATATACTGACCAATAAAAAGATGTCATTTACAACGTAGAAAAAAGAGTGTTTAGATGCTACACAGAACTTATACTTTTGTGTGGATTTGAAGCGTGGACAATGAGCAGACAAGCTGAAAAAACATCTGATGGCCGTGGAGAATGTGGTTTTAGATGAAAATGCAAAGAATGCATAAACAGACAGAAAAACTAATGAAAAAGCTCTACAATAAACAAATGAAAACCGTAACCTGATTAGAGAAATAACACATAATAAACGCAAAGGAAAACATAACGCATTATATACGTATTGGAGAATTTGCATGATAGGTTACACGTATCTATCACATTGGATATGTATACGAAAATCTAATTTATTATATACTAGCTGACCCTGCCCGGCTTCGCCCAGACCCTGGTGGGGAGCATCTCATTTAATTCATATAAGTAGTCATATAAGTTATCGTTCCCGTTACCGACTGTCTGTCTGTCTGTCTGTCTGTCTGTCTGTCTGTCTGTCTGTCTGTCTGTCTGTCTGTCTGTCTGTCTGTCTGACCCGGCCCGGCATTGCCCAGCTCCTGGTGTGGAGCATCTCATTTAATTCATATAAGTAGTCATATAAGTTCCCGTTCCCGACTGTCTATCTGTCTGTCTATCTGTCTGTCTATCTGTCTGCCTGACCCTGCCCGGCTTCGCCCAGTCCCTGGTGGGGAGCATCTCATTTAATTCATATAAGTAGTCATATAAGTTCCCGTTCCCGTTACCGACTATCTGTCTGTCTGTCTGTCTGTCTGTCTGTCTGTCTGTCTGACCCGGCCCGGCATCGCCCAGCTCCTGGTGTGAAGCATCTCATTTAATTTATATAAGTAGTCATATAAGTTCCTGTTCCCGACTGTCTATCTGTCTGTCTGTCTGTCTATCTGTCTGCCTGACCCTGTCCGGCTTCGCCCAGTCCCTGGTGGGGAGCATCTCATTTAATTCATATAAGTAGTCATATAAGTTCTCATTAAATTCATACAACAAAAAAAGTAACTTAAAAGAATGTCCTTCCACACACCATCCATTATTTTTAATGAAAACTCTTTCTAATCACCTGCATGACTACAGTAACTTCTTAAGCAAAAAAAGATGAGTTACAATGTTATGCATTGTGCATTATTTTTATGAAAACTTTGAAAATGCCTTACAGATTGTATCATTATTTATTATAACTCATATGCCGGTACATAACTATGGACAAAGAGTTTATAAATCTTTGAAAACGATGCCACAATATGACTATAAGTTATACAGAAAAGTTATGCCTCCTTGAAATAACTTTTACAGAGTTAGGTCCCCTGAGATATATGAAATTATAATGAAAAATGAAAAATGAAATAATACTGAGTAAGCAGGCGATTTCACACTAAAAAAATATCACAGTTGGCAGCTCTGGAATGAAAGGAAGACGTGTAGAAAATGTCATCTCAATCGGATGGGCCGTTCGCGAACAAATAAAGGACATACATACATACATACATACATACATACATACATACATACATACATACATACATACATACATACATACATACATACATACATACATACATACATACATACATACATACATACATACATACATACATACATACATACATACATACATACATACATACATACATACAGACGGACGGAGATTGCCTTTTATATATAAGATGGAGAAGGGAAATGTAACACAATAGTTACGAGGCGCCAAGTTTTGCACTGTAGTAGGAAAGCATGTAAGGCCACGTACCTGGAGATAAGAGTGAACTGTAGTCTTTCTCTATATGCTCACTCTTCAAGGCGATGCACGTCTCTTCTCTCATCTCTTATTCGCAAGTATGATGCCTCGATCTCGCCTGTGCCCAGAAGCACGACTCCAGCTCAGTTCTCAAGTTCTGCATGTTGGGGAAACCACCATCTGTCTAGCGGGTTCTGTACATCTGGGGCTGTCCGTGGCCATGTGGTTCAGCCGCCCGCCTCCAGTTACGATGGTTATGGGTTCGCTTCCGAACTCCATCATTCGGTTCACAGATGCAATGTTCTCAGAGACTCCTGGAGGTCGTCGCTGGAGCTCGTGCTCTGTACGATGCTGTTCCTGCTTTTTTTTTTTTTTTTAAAGCCCGTGTGTTACCGGGGCCCTTACGGAGAAGCAAAGAATAGTAACACTGTTGCCTACTATGCACGCCGTAAGAGGCGACTAAGGAGGCTATAGTTCCGTCGCCCTGCTACTGAGTGAGTGCGTGGCGCGACACTGTGAGCTGTGAATTTCGCGTGGAATGCTTTTACATCTGTTCGCAGTTTGTAGCGTGAACTGCATGTTCGCAACGATGGCGGCCGGCTGTTGCTGGATTGACTGGTTTGCCTTTTCGGTTCACGAGTGCATTTTTCAGGAGACTCCTGGGAGTCGTCGCTGGAGCTACTGTCAACAACTTAACTCATCGGGTACTTCTCACACACCCATACAAGACAACTTGCAAGTCGTGTGGGAGGCAAAATGCATGGTCCATTTTATTGCCGTTGGCTCGCTTACAAGCGGTAAACAGTCGCTAATGCAATACACACTATACAGCCACAGAATTATCTAACACAAACTGCTAACCCTATGCTAACTCTATCTACTAGTGAATACAAAACTCCTAACGTTATTCTAAACGATGTGAACGCCCCCAAGTCCAGTCTCCCGTCTGCCGAACATCCCTCCCGTGGTTACACACCACGCGGGGGTCACCTTCTCCTTCGTGCGTGTTACCTCACATCGCACGCTGCTGGCAAAACGTGGCCTGTTGAGTGTCTACTCAACTGTGCTCTGGCTTCATGAGGTGTGGTGGTATCGTGACTAGAGTGCTAACTCTCTGCACACCGCCTGCGTGTATCATGAGGGAGTGGCTAACCTTCCACTCTTCCCTCATCTCCCCTGCTCTTGCCTCGGGCACCGCATCTCCTCCTGGCCCCTCCAGGATTGACCGCTCTCCCTGGCGGAGGGGATGTGGTCGAGTCTTTGACACACACCCGCCCCTCTTGTGTTGCGTCATTAACTTTCACTTATTGGTTGTGACGCAAGGAGGTTTCTACACAAAAAATTAGTGTCTCTAATTTTTGTCAAAGACTCTAGATAATCTGGCTCTGGGCTTTCCAATAGACTATTAACAACTATTGACACAATGCAACAAAGCCTTACTTGGCTACTGGCAACCGCCACAAACTTGCCTGGTTGGCGTGAGCCCCTTCTCACCTGCTATATTATATTTATCAGAGGTATGTCTGAACCGGACCGTTGTCTTATAAGACCTGCCCTCACATAGTAAATTAACTTACTACCCATACAAAGTTGACTTTCTTAGGGTCAACACATGAATTGCTTCATGTCCCCCATATAATATTTAACAACCATTCTACAAGAGTGTGTGCGACAGGCTTTACCTCCTTCGCTTCCGCGCGTAAGACTCTATTTCACTGTTAATTTAGTTCTTCGTTGTCTATTATGTCCCCTGGCCCCAAAGTTATCTGCCTTTGATCTACAAAGAGTGTATGCCTTTATATGTTTGTTTTTCTGGTTGTTTGCGTGTTTGGATGTAATAAATCTACTAATCTAACTTCTACCCTATATTTCTAACTTATCTGTGTATGTATGTTAGTTTTTTGAGTGTCATAATTTTGTTCAATGTGGCCACAAGCAGGTGTATAACACTGATTCGTGACTACATTCCATTGTTATGAAACCCAAAATACTGTAATCTAAGTTCTAAAATATATCACAGACAACACATTCACACTAACACAATTTCCCTAGCGAAAACCAACATTAACGCAAACAAATATTAAAAGTCGTGGCAGGCAGCAGAAGAATTTGCTGACTGCTTGCATTCTCTCCCGTCTATCTTTCATTCATTCTTACTTTCACACTTCTGTCATACTCCTTTCACCCTTACTTCTATCACCCATCAATCATCCCTCCATACTTATTCTTCTGATCATTTAAAACCCGTTGAGTGACACTGTACAGATTTGGCTCAGTTTGAGAACTTTGAGCTCAATGACTGTGCGAAAATCGCTGCACGAGTCATGTATTTACAATATATTTACACGGATGAGAACGGGTTGATGGTTTGTTCCCTTGGTCTCATCATCCACTATATTACACTGACATAAAACTATACATTCTAACATAATAATACTACTTCTATCAATAAATATATAATGTGTTAACTACATTTTGTCAAGTTAATTATATGATATGTTTATATTAATCCTTATGTTTATGTAATCTAAGGGAAGTAATTTAACTATTTAAATGTAATGGATGTGATGTGAGTTATGTACCTTAATTACATGGATGATGTGAATACAAATTATGCATTTTTCTAACTACTATGCTAAATAATGTTTTTAAATGCACAAAGAAATTATATGAATGATGTTCTTAACATAAATGTTGTAAATGATGTATGTTCACTCATCTATTATTTTTAACCTATTATGACGTAACTGAATGATACTAATCATTGGTAATGTTTGTAAGCTGGTATGGTTTTATTAAGCTAGAATAAACTAAACTAACTGACGCTAAGTGAAATATAATATTCTAAATGGTACTGTTCCTATCATAAATTTAATTTAACTTGTAATTAACTATTTTTATGTCTAAACTAATATTTTAATTTAATTCTAAGCTAAGTAAATGGTTAATTACTGTACTAACTATCCTATTAAAATAAATGAGAACTATTATATTACCTAATTCTACCTCTAATTTATAACTATTTTAAAAAAAATTATTATTTTACATATCACATTAAGTTTATATACATGGTATTCAGTTTCCACAGGTTAGTATTTGCCTTCATGTTTGTACTTCGGTTGTATAGGCATAATATATCTACACACTTTGCCTGGGTATCTGAAATACATTACACAGTCATCATAGTGTTCTCTCGGTAGTGCACGTGTAGAGATTCGCTGGTGTCGTAGCTTAGTCTTTATGTGTCTGAAATTAAGCACTGTTCTGACACTGTTTTCTACATTTCACACAAATGATACACCGGCCTGGAGCTTAGTTGGAAATGAGCTGTCCTGATTCACACGGTAGTATCTAAGTTCTGTAGCACAGTTCTTAAGTTAATGTCTACGGACACATGATAGTTCGTTGTACTTGGTACACTCTTAAGCACACCATGGGTGTATATGTAACCTATTTTACATAGCATATTGTACTGTATTCATGTACTAACTATCACTCTACATTATTATGTGGGATTTCAGGTATTATTACCTCAGATGGTCTACTGGGGGTATCAGCCAGCATGTTGTCTTTACCCTTGATATGTTCTATACTAAACGTATAGTTCTGAAGTATCAGAGACCACCTGTATATCCGGTCGTTTCTGTGCACCCCAGTTTGGATGACCGTAATGGGAGAATTATCTGTCTGGACAATGAAGTGTACACCCGCCAGAAATCGATGGAGCTTCCTCACTGAATAGATGACGCTGAGGGCTTCCAGTTCTGCTATCGAATATCTGGACTCGGCAGGTGTGATCTTACGGCTCACATAACAAATCGGATGGAAGATGCCCTCATAAAATTGACCTAGGACTGCAGCGATGGAGACCCTGCTGGCATCTGTCCTAAGATAATAAACGAGCCCAGGATTAGGCAAGCGGAGGATGGGAACATCACTAAAAAGAATTTTCAATTTTGACAATGCAGAAATTAATAATGCATCTTTCACATCCAATTTTACTGATGCTTTTAATACATTAGAAAACACACTAGTTATTTCAGCTAGGTTTGGAATAAATTTACTATAGTAATTAACTAATCCCAAAAGACTTCTAACCTGCTTTTTCGTAGTAGGCATGGTTAGATTCATAATGTTTGTAATAATCCTATTGTCAGTCTTCAGTTGACCTTGAGAGATGACATGACCCAAAAATTCAATTTCTTTTAGGCCTAATTCAACTTTACTCGGTTTGACAGTGAGACCGAAGAGTCGCAACCTATCAAAGACATGTCTCAGTTTCAGTAAGTGTGTCGTCCAGTCTTCAGTATGGACACATATATCATCTATATAGGTCACCGTATTCGTCACTCCATGTAATAGATCTCTAGTTAAGCGCACGAAAGTGGCAGGAGCATTTCGAAGTCCGAAAGGAAGAAATCGCCACTCGTATAGTCCTAAAGGTGTTGAAAAAGCCGTAAGATGCATAGATTGAGCCTGCATCGGGACCTGCCAGTATCCTTTAGTAAGATCTAGTTTTGAAAAGATTTTAGAAGTAGACATGTCCAAGATAAGATCTTCGCAGGAAGGAATCGGTTCTGCGTCGATCTTAGTGATGTTATTAAGTTTTCGATAGTCCACACAGAGTCGAATTGTGGAATCCTTCTTCTTAACTAGGACGATTGGAAACGAGTACTCAGATGTAGACTTTTGGATAATCCCGCTAGCCTCTAAATTAAGAATTTCCTTATTTAGATTTTCCCTATAGCTAAGTGGGATAGAGTACGGCCTGCATTTAATAGGCTTGAGGTCCGAAAGAAGAATGGAGTGTTCGATTCTGTCCGTTCTACCTGGGATGTCAGAGAATAGGTCTTTGTATTCAGTTACTACATCAACTAATTGTCTTCGTTGAATGTCTGTTAGTCCCTGATCAATATGTATACTGTCCAATGTCGCCGTTTTGTCTACAATGGGAACGGGTAGTTCCATTCCGTCGTCGTCTACCTGATTCAGTACAGTGGTGGTGCTAAGTGTGTATTCTGTGCACTCACTAGATGTCTTGCCATTGTCGGAACTGCCAGTCTCGCTAACTAGTGTAGTTGCGTTATGTATGTCTGTCGTCTGATCACTTGGTGTTGTTGCAATATGTTCGTCTGTCTCTACTCCTGTCTCTTGTCTTGAAAAGTACGGTTTCAACATGTTGACATGGAATATCTTTAAGTGTCCGTTTATCGATATTTCATAGTCAACATCTGAAATTTTGCGTACCACCTTGAATGGCCCTTGCCATGAGGTAAGTAATAAATTTCTTTTGTCTGGCAGAAGCAAGAGTATGTCTTGATCTGGTTCAAGCTCGATTGTTCTTGCACCTTTATTGGCATATTGGCGGTAGATTTGACTCTTCCTCTCCAAAGCTGCCTTAGCTATCACACACGATTTCATGATCTTGTCTCGTGTTTCTGTCACCATTTCATAAGGTGTTTTTGGGGTAGGAATTTCTATCGAATTAGTTAATATCTGATGGTAGATGGTTAGGGGTCCACGTGGGTTAGCCCCGTAAACTAATTCAAACGGTGAGAAACCCGTGCTTGAATGGGGAATCTCCCGATAGGCGAACAGCACTGTTGGTAACAGTGTATCCCAATCAGCTGGGTTTTCTGCTGTCACCTTGGCCAGCATATGCTTTAGATCACCGTTAATTTTCTCTACAATTCCGTTGCTGGCTGGATGGTATGCTGTCGTAAAATGTTGTTTAATACCTAACATTTTTGTAAGGGCTTGCGTTGCAGCCGATATGAACTGAGTTCCACGATCGGATAAAATGGTTCGTGGGAATCCGAATCGTGAGAACAGATGTAGAAATACATTGGCAACGTCTTTGGAGGTGATGTATTTCAAAGCTACTGCCTCAACCCACCTTGTACATAGGTCGACCATTGTCAATATGAAGCGATTTACTTTGCTGGACACCTGGTTTAGGGGTCCAACAATATCTACCGCCACACTTTCAAATGGCCTAGAAGCCAGTGTAGAAGGCTGTACTTCAGCTGTAGGGTGTTTACCCTTACGTACTAATTGTTGACAGACATTACACGAACGACAAAATAATTTTATGTCATTGCAAAAACCTGGCCAGTAGAAATGAGCCTGAATTCTGGCCCTGGTCTTATCATATGCAAGATGACCAGCAAACGGTGACTCATGTGCAATCTTTAGCACAGTTAGACGGTGTTGTTCAGGTAACACCGTTTGCTGAATCTCATGGTTACCAGTAGTATAATATCTAGTTAAGATGCCATTATTCAGTCTAAAGACCCAAGATGCATTCTTGGTTATTTTGGCTTTATCTTTTAGCAATTTTAAGTATGGAGACACACTGGGGTCAGCTTTTTGCTGTTTTATAAATTCTTGTCTGCTGTTGTCATCAGTGCCAGTTGGAGAAAGCAACAGTAGTCTCTCATCTTGAAGTGTGTCTTGATGTTTCACACTGTCTGCTCTTGTTGTTGCATTAGCTGCATTTAATTTCTCCCATGCAACTATCTCTTCATTAGTACAATGTTTCAGTTGGGGTAAGCACCCCAAAATTAAGTCAGTACAAGGGTTGTTTAGTATTGCACAAGTAAAGGTACCAGAGAGAAAAGGAGAATCAATATGGGCTTTTGCCAAAGGGTAAATTTCAATGTTACCCGAGAAGGTACGGCATTTGACAGTATCACCTGTGTAATCACCCGGATTAACCAGTTCTTTCCGAAGACCAATAAGGGTGCTGCCGCTGTCCAGCAAACACTGGCATGGTACATCATTGACCATTGCATTGTGGAACACAAGATTGCCTCTGGAGGCTAGTGCTGCGTTTACATTCTCAGATGAGAATGGTACTGTATGTCCACATTCTAGTTTTCCGTCTGTATGGAATTGGTGACATCGTTCACAGCTGTCGAAGCTTAACATATCGTATGCACCACAAACATTTTCTGCTTGGTTATTAGGTAAGTCACTTTCACTCTCAGACTCATTCTCACTACCACCATCTGAAGAGGTGTCAATCAAAATGGCATTACTGGCTTTCATACGCTGGCGGCCAAGGCACTTATTACTATAATGGCCATAACAGGAACAAAAAAAACATTTGATTGCACGCCTGTATGCAGATCTTTTACTTTGCTGTTTCTTGATCACATTTTCAAGATGCGCCGGATAATTTGGCGATTTGTCACACATAGCATAGGTGTCATGTAAAAGGTGACAATGGATACATTTTTCCACTTTCCTATCTTTCTTATCGTATTTCTGATAAGGTTTCCTATTACCTTGGTAGTTTTTAGTTTGGTCTTTGACGAAGGAAACTATTTCAGAGTCATTTGAGGTCTTAAACACATCTCTGTTAGAAGAAAAATATGCTGATCCTTTTTTTTCAAACTGCTCTATGTTTTCAATGTCTGACTGCTGCAAAAATTTGGCAAAAGGAGAAGGTATGGTGGATATAACCTTATCCATAGTAATTAAGTTTTTTAATCTATCAAAGTCTTTTCCTATGTTAGCTGCTTTAAGCCACCTGTTTAGTACACTCTGTACATTTGAAACATAATCAATAAAGGTTTCACTAGGTTTAGGTTTTAGATTTGAGAACTGAACTTGATACCCAGGGGCATCAAGTAAAAAGTGCTGCATAATCCTATCATGGATGTATTGATAGCTAGATCTAAGCTCTGTTGGTATGGTTTCTATTACTTTGAGGGGCTCACCACTGAGATTTTTTGTATAAATTGGGGCCCACATCTCTAATGGAACTTGGTGGTATTTAAATTGATATTCTACATTCTCTGTCCATGCTGATATTGAGTCTTCTTTACAATATGGTTTGATAATATTCTTGTATTTATTAAACTTATTTTCTTCTTGCTGACTTCTTAGTTTAGTGGCGGAGATCTCTGAGTGTGACTCTACGTCCATGCTTTTCATTTTCAACTGTGTCTCTGATTCTACTTGAATCTGTTTTTCTTTTAGTTCTCTGTCCTGATCTAATTGCTTTTGCCTTACTTCTAACTCTTTCTGTTTTATTTCCTTATCCTGTTGTAATTGTTGTTGCTTAACTTCCAATTCTTTTTGTTTTATCTCTTTATCATGTTCTAGTTGTTTCTGTTTTGTTATCTCAGCTAGTTGAGCAATCTCTTTTTGATGCTGTCTTTCTTGTTCTCTTTCTCGTGCGCGTTCATTTCTTTCAGCATCTTCTCTTCGTATGCGATCAGCTTTTTCAGCCTCTGTTGCTTCTTTAAATTTCTGATCTGCATATTGTTGTAGTTCTTTTCCTGTTAATTCTAGTTCTTTGCCTGCTTTTATGAAATCTGATAAAGTTGCCATCTTACTTTAGTACTTGGATAACAGTGATAGGCAATGATGACTTTAATCAGTTATTTATCTTTGATATTTTATGTTTGTTCTTATCTGATCACTATCAGTTGTGCTTTCTGTTTATACCCTGCCCAGATTTATCTTGCAGAAAAACAGAGTATACAAATATGTCAATGCGTTACAGCTGAAAAAGAGATGCACTATTAATCAAATTGCATGCCAAAATATATAAGTGTACTCAGCTTTAACGTTCCCGAGGATCGGGGAACGGAACTCCGTTGCCACAGGTCACCTTGGTACTTTAGGGTGGAGACACGTGTCGTTACCAGCAAACTATATTTGGTACACAGGGCCGTAATCAGGTGTAGTTCGCCCTTTGATATGAAGGGCCGTAGTAATCAGGCCTATTACACGATATGTTAACCCAGACCCCTATGGACAATGACTTAGACAATGACAGACAGATTCACGAACAACTAGACTATGTATTAAATAAATTAAATGTCAATGTCCTGTCTTTGCTCTATCAGTTATTGCCTTATGTTACTAATCTATTTAATTTCTGTACGTGTTGTGCAGGCAAGTATCATCTGCCAGGCTAAAAAATAGTTCCATCGTGACGGTAAACACAGAGAAAATATGACCAAAAATATGCATATCTGGTTTTAAAGAAATAAAAATAACATCATAATGTTTAAATAAATAAATATATTCCTTTAGTAGTTGAAATAAATAAATAATAAATGATATACCGTACCGATTCAGGCGGGCAGCCGTTTAGCAATTCTCTACACACTCGATTGCTGTATGCTAATGAGCCCAGACGACTGTTTGTCAATCATCTGACGTCACAGCACAGCTCGATGAAAAATCGATATTGTCGGCTGGCTTTGTATCGCTCCGCCGTGAATCATTTTTGGTACTCATTTCTCAATAAAAAGGTAAATATATAAATAAATATCAGAAAACAAGAATATTAATACTTACAGCTTTGATGAATACATACTTTGACTAAATAAATATTTCATAAACACAATTAAACAGTTTAATACGTCACGATAGGCACATTTCTAGCCTGCAAAATTTCTCTCGTCTGCACAAATCACCGTCACTACACAAATTAAACCCTAGTCTGAGCCTCGTGGACGAGTGGAGTAGCTTGAATATTACATTCAAGCTTCACTTCTGACAACCACAATTACCCTGGCCTGTCAACAACTTAACTCATCGGGTACTTCTCACACACCCATACAAGACAACTTGCAAGTCGTGTGGGAGGCAAAATGCATGGTCCATTTTATTGCCGTTGGCTCGCTTACAAGCGGTAAACAGTCGCTAATGCAATACACACTATACAGCCACAGAATTATCTAACACAAACTGCTAACCCTATGCTAACTCTATCTACTAGTGAATACAAAACTCCTAACGTTATTCTAAACGATGTGAACGCCCCCAAGGCCAGTCTCCCGTCTGCCGAACATCCCTCCCGTGGTTACACACCACGCGGGGGTCACCTTCTCCTTCGTGCGTGTTACCTCACATCGCACGCTGCTGGCAAAACGTGGCCTGTTGAGTGTCTACTCAACTGTGCTCTGGCTTCATGAGGTGTGGTGGTATCGTGACTAGAGTGCTAACTCTCTGCACACCGCCTGCGTGTATCATGAGGGAGTGGCTAACCTTCCACTCTTCCCTCATCTCCCCTGCTCTTGCCTCGGGCACCGCATCTCCTCCTGGCCCCTCCAGGATTGACCGCTCTCCCTGGCGGAGGGGATGTGGTCGAGTCTTTGACAGCTACGGAGTTCGTGCTTTGTGCGGCGCTTTCGGGGGGTTGTCCTGCGGAAAGAGACCGAGCCATATGGGATAAAACCCGGGTCAATGAAGTATTTCTGGCGACTGCCGATTCCATCGACGATGTACTGTATTTTTCATGGAGGACTTTTGTGTTGGCATTCTGGCGGCGGCATTATGCACAGTGTACCTGTGCGGGCTGTAGGCTTGCCGTTACGCCTGTTTATTCCACTGTTCAAATAGGGCAGTGAGGAGCATTTTGTGTGATATTCACTGGCACAGGAACGGAGCATAATGGGGACGACCCGTTGCCGTGAAGTTGGAACCGCGACTAACTAACTAATTAACTAACTAACAATGCTTTTGGCAGGCTGTTCTGCGGAAAGAAACAGAGCCATATGGATTAAAATTCTGTGTAATGGCGACCCTATCACCTTTAAAACTGGAACATCTTTACGTCTACAAAAAGAAAGAAATAACTCGGTGCCAAGTATGGAGAATATGGTGGCTGTACGGTGCAGAGTTCCATACCTGCATTGATGAGTGAGGGTGATCTGCCACGAGCTGTATGGACCGAGACATTATACTGAAGCAGACGAGCAAACCTGAGAGCAGCCGGAGTCTTTAGCGCTTGGTTTCTTCTCGTAAATTCGTGAAAAAGCTTTCATAGTCACAAAGAAAGTGGTCTGTGAGTATTACTCCGCAACAATCAGTGAGCAAGACGTTTCTCACAAAGGGTACCGTCCTAACCTTCTTTGATGTTTACGAAAATGAATGTGCTCATTGTCTGCTGTGATATTTAGTCTCGGGGTCATAGAAATGTATACAATTGTCCACATTCAGCATTGCCAATGTCTATAACACGAGTAGCTCATTCCACTCGATGCTTCTTTTGAAATGGCACGAGAAGGCGAGGAACCACCAACTTGCTGTTCAAGAAAAACCTGCAATATAATCTCACAATTTGGTCAAAATGCCTCCATATTTTCCAGGCGGTTATGTGCAGTACCGTGTGATAGATTTTCTCAGTATGATGCAAGTCTTCGAAATAAAACGTCGCTTAAACTCGACAGGGTGGACTTTACTGCACCGGGTTTTATCTCATATGGCGCAGTCTCTTTCCGCAGCGCGAGCTGCCGAAAGCGTCGCACAAAGCACGAACACCGTAGCTCCAGCGACAATCCCCAGGAGATTTCGAAAAAATGCACTCGTGAACCGAAGGACGCGAAAAGTCTTCGTAATGCCGTCCCTTACATATTTTTTTTCCTTTAAATATGTCGCCCCCTTATGTAGCCTCTTACGTCTCAGCCTGATACGGCTGCCTCTCTGTATCATAGCTGTCTGCGACTACTTGCTTTATGTTAATCGTCGCTTTTTCCCTTTTGAATGTGGTTTTTCAATCGTTTCACTGCATGGCACACAGGGCATACATGGCTATAAATTGCGAACGTCTCAGCGTTGCGTCCGGCACCTGCAAATTCATGATGTGCTGTTGCATATTCTTTCAAGGATGTGTAGTCAAACTAAGGATTTTATGCGTGTTTGTGATTTCTTGGCAATTTTACGTTCAGTTTGCTTGCTTTCTTAACGACCAGCACTCATGCCATTGTATTAAAACCACAGCAAGAGGATCAGTTGCCAAATCGCCCACAGCTGTGTTTGGAACGCGGGTATGCAGGATTACGAACCCCTTCGCCACAGAATCCGATTAAATTCTCCTGTAAATTGCATCTAGCTTTTCTGACGGCCTTTGGTTATTCAGTGCTAAACAATTGTACTGTTTTTACAAGTTAGTTGCGCGTCCTTCACAGGACCTCGGCATTTATTGGCAGTTTGTGATTTACTAGGTAATGTTAGTTGAGTAGTTTGTGATGTACTAGGTAATGTTAGTTGAGTAGTTTGTGATTTACTAGGTAATGTTAGTTGAGTAGTTTGTGATTTACTAAGTAATGTTAGTTGAGTAGTTTGTGATTTACTAAGTAATGTTAGTTGAGTAGTTTGTGATTTACTAGGTAATGTTAGTTGAGTAGTTTGTGATTTACTAGGTAATGTTAGTTGAGTAGTTTGTGATTTACTAGGTAATGTTAGTTGAGTAGTTTGTGATTTACTAGGTAATGTTAGTTGAGTAGTTTGTGATTTACTAGGTAATGTTAGTTGAGTAGTTTGTGATTTACTAAGCAATGTTAGTTGAGTAGTTTGTGATTTACTAGGTAATGTTAGTTGAGTAGTTTGTGATTTACTAGGTAATGTTAGTTGAGTAGTTTGTGATTTACTAGGTAATGTTAGTTGAGTAGTTTGTGATTTACTAGGTAATGTTAGTTGAGTAGTTTGTGATTTACTAGGTAATGTTAGTTGAGTAGTTTGTGATTTACTAGGTAATGTTAGTTGAGTAGTTTGTGATTTACTAGGTAATGTTAGTTGAGTAGTTTGTGATTTACTAGGTAATGTTAGTTGAGTAGTTTGTGATTTACTAGGTAATGTTAGTTGAGTAGTTTGTGATTTACTAGGTAATGTTAGTTGAGTAGTTTGTGATTTACTAGGCAATGTTAGTTGAGTAGTTTGTGATTTACTAGGTAATGTTAGTTGAGTAGTTTGTGATTTACTAGGTAATGTTAGTTGAGTAGTTTGTGATTTACTAGGTAATGTTAGTTGAGTAGTTTGTGATTTACTAGGTAATGTTAGTTGAGTAGTTTGTGATTTACTAGGTAATGTTAGTTGAGTAATTTGTGATTTACTAGGTAATGTTAGTTGAGTAGTTTGTGATTTACTAGGTAATGTTAGTTGAGTAGTTTGTGATTTACTAGGTAATGTTAGTTGAGTAGTTTGTGATTTACTAGGTAATGTTAGTTGAGTAGTTTGTGATTTACTAAGTAATGTTAGTTGAGTAGTTTGTGATTTACTAGGTAATGTTAGTTGAGTAGTTTGTGATTTACTAGGTAATGTTAGTTGAGTAGTTTGTGATTTACTAAGTAATGTTAGTTGAGTAGTTTGTGATTTACTAAGTAATGTTAGTTGAGTAGTTTGTGATTTACTAGGTAATGTTAGTTGAGTAGTTTGTGATTTACTAGGTAATGTTAGTTGAGTAGTTTGTGATTTACTAAGTAATGTTAGTTGAGTAGTTTGTGATTTACTAGGTAATGTTAGTTGAGTAGTTTGTGATTTACTAGGTAATGTTAGTTGAGTAGTTTGTGATTTACTAGGTAATGTTAGTTGAGTAGTTTGTGATTTACTAGGTAATGTTTGTTGAGTAGTTTGCCATTGCTTGCTGAACACCGACACCAATTCCGAAAGGTGATTCCCAACCTCGACTCGGTATGACGGGGGCTATGAAACTACGCGTCTCATTGTCCCACGAGACATATCGCTTGTTAAATAGAGCTGTAGGGATTGATGAAATCTGAAAACGATAGCGGGCTACGAAATAGAAAATAAGTCAAAAGAACGCTGAACTATTCGCCAAAAAAAAAAAAAAAAGGAATATACCCAAATAATATAGAAAAGACACATAGAACTACCGCATCGAGCAAACTTCAGGAGAAATGGAAATAATAAGAAGCGATTATACAACTATGTACCTATATAGAATGGTGTGGATCCAGCCACCAGAGCCAAATATGGCGTACCATTCCTAGTACAATCAAAAACAGCCAAATACATGACTGCCACAAACTGTATATAAGAAAGAATAATAAATATACACGTAAATGAAAGAGGCAAATTAACAATATTCATACGAATCTATATGCAATGCAGTGACACATATAGCAAGGAAGAGAAAGTACAATTCATTCAGTACCTGTCAGACATATACAGTGTCAGCAGAAAGGATGATCTGATTGTAACAAGGTAGTTTAGCTGAAGCGTGGGAAACAAACAAGTAGAACAGAGAACTTGTCTCTCGTATGTACAGCGACACATCAAGAGAAGGACACAACAATAGACGATATGTAACCAACATTTACCTATAACACGCTCTAATAATGGGTGAAATAAGGGACACCTTGCTACCCCGTGAGGCGTAATATATATTTGGAGCTAGCCTTGTTTTCATAGACTAATCGATACCAGCTGGGTCATGTCGTCAATATAACTAACGCCGGCAGCTTTTATTTTCTCAGAACATTTCATGGTACCATTTGGGCTGGCAGGCCAGATGAATTAAAACAATTCAGACATCGAAGGAGCTTCGAACACATATCCGCCACTGCAGCTCTCCTCGTCTAATAATAGCTAACATCCTTTTCCCATCATATTTGAAACCAATTTTTAACCTGGTACATTAATGGCGCAACGCTGATCAAGCGTCACAGATAGAGTATATATTATTCACATTTAATGAGATTGCTGAGTCGATCTCAAAACTAGCATACATACTGACCATCAACCTGTCAGAATCACTCTAACAACATCTCTAAAAGAGCAAACACAATTAAAAAAAAAAATAACGACAGCATCAGAACAGACATCAATCAAGAAATTACAATGTTGTAGGAGAGTCAGCCTGCACATTTGAACTGCAGAAGGCGAATGGAATACTTTCACATTAACTTTGACAAACATCTTGAGAGAAATGTCTGGGAATAAGAATATCAATCAAAACAGGACGAAATGAAATCTACGGCGAAATGATGAAATCAAAGAAGCAATGCCGGTCAAAAATTGGTCATATGAGATGCTAGAAACAAAGTCACAAATTTATTTTAAATAAGGAGTAGACAGACGAGAAGCAGGCGGGTCATCAAGAAGGGAATTGTTATTTATATGACATTGAGAGATGGTAAAATGATATGTAATGAAGCCCCAAGAGATTTCTATAAAACTATTAAAGCAATGTTAGTGAGATTAAAGCCCTACAACGCACATCAATAATTGATGATGGAGATGGTAGAAGGATAGTAAGTTAGAATTAATCAATGATCAGTTGGAAAGAATATTTTAGACAAATTATGAATCCATCGAGAATCTGAACTTTTGTATGGATGTGAGAGGTGGACAATGAACAGACAAGCTGAAAAACATCTGATGACTGTGGATATGTAGTTATGTACAAAGAATACCACGGACAGACAGAAAAAACAATGAGCAAGCCCTACAAGAGGCAAATTAAAACCGTAAACTGATTAGAAAAAATAGACGTAGACAGTCAAATGTTTTGCACGCGTTATGAGAAGAAATAAACTAGAGAACTTGGTGACACCTTGCAAGATTGAGGGGAAAAGAACGAGGGAAATACAGAGAAGTGAATACCTGGATGGCTTCACCACATGGCATGGTCGGGACAAGAACACAGAGCTGGTCCACGACTTTGCTGTCGTGTAAGTTGGCGAAACATAACCGCCCACTTTTATCGACATGGTGCATGTTGATGATCGGAAAGTAACATTAAGTATTCTCACAACTCAAAACACGAAGTAGATCAAGAATCAAACACACTACAATTCCAAGTCGAAAAGTGATGTACCACAGTCCCAAAAACAAATCACCAGGCACAGATGGGATCATAGCTGACGCAATCAGAGCTTGTGGTGAGACTGATGGTATGTGGCTTAGCCGATTATTTACATCAGCACCGACAGAATAGATAGAAACAGGGCTATAAAAGGGAGTCATTCACACACACAGAAGTCATCATCATCAACATGTGCAATACAAACATGCGTAGACGTCCATGTCACTACACAGATCTGAGTCCACTGTGTTCCGGAACTACACTATAGATGATATTGAGACACCAGGTGTGGGTAGAATCTTGACATTTGCAGATGATGTGCTGGTGTACAGGCAGGGCAGAGACATGGCCAGTTTGGCGAAAGACTTACATGTGGCAGTAAGTAGGGTGGCAGAGGGCTGCAGGGACGCAGGGGCCGTTATAAACCCAGACAAGGCATCGGTTGTGTGATACTCCCTGGATAACCAGGTCGTCAAAGCAGTTGTCCCAGGTATTATGTTGAATTATGTCTTCTTAGTCGAGAGAGTAATTGAAGTACTTGGATATAACCTTTGACAGGTGTTTGTCTTTTAAGGATCATGTGGAAGTTTAGTGGTGAAGGCTGGTAGGGGACTTAATGCATTGGGGGGGGGGGGCTATGGCAGCAACCGGGGTTGATCAGAGGATGCTGTAAGGGCTCTTTCGGCAGTTAATAATTTCTGTCATTGAGTATGGTTTGGGGCTGCTGAAAGACCCAGCATGAAAGGTTGGAGCGCATACAGAATGCTGCCATGCGGGTAATCCTGGGGTGCACAACATTATTGGACACACCAATTATATGCACCAGGCATATCCTGGCGCTACCAACAATGACGGATAGGCATAGGGTCCTTCAGGCCAAATGGAACCTCAGAGTTGCTGCAGATAGGGATCACCCGATGCATGCAGCCATGAATAAAGTCAAGGGTCATAGACGAAGACAAGGCAGGTTCTGGGTGGCACAGGGGAAACTTTCTATACGTCAGGTGTGTGATCTAGAGACCATCCATCGTGAAAAAGAGTGTGTTGAAGTTCCGGAAGACATGACGGGCTGGCACAATGTAATAATAACACCGGGTCGTAAGTGCAGGGAATGGGCAGCGGGCCGCACTGAGTTTGAAGTGCAACAGCTGATCTAGAGTAACACACATCATGGCGACATAGTCATCTACACCGATAGGTCAGTGGTGAGAAAAAGACCTAGTGGTTCGGGTTTTATTGCAAAGGCTAATGGACGAGTCTTGAAAAAGAAGAGTCTGGTATATGAGACTATGACCTCCAGCATGAGAATGAAGGTGGAGGCAGTAACAGCGGCATTCCATTGGCTGGAAAGGACTACTGCTACACACATTGTATTAATTGCGGATTCAAAGAGTATGCTTAGTACGTTGGAGAAAGGAATGGTTCGTGTGCAATGGCTCTCGTCGCTTCAGAGGTCACAGATTGTGAGAATTGTTTGGATATTTTGCCCTGGCCATGCGGGTTTTCGGGGGAATGAAAAGGCTGATAGGCTAGCAGGGAATGCACCTCTTCGTTGTAAATTGCCTATGGACAAGGGAGAGGTTGTCGTGCGATTGTGGGACCAGGTGGAGAAGGCGGGGGAACAGATTGAGAGCCCATATGTGGAAAGAATGAGATTGTGGGGGATCGGCTGGGGTTCTGAATCTGAAAACTGAGAGGGAAGACTAGGAGAACTTTTAATCAGATAGTGGTGGGAACGATTAGTAGTATGACTTTGCTGGCTGTTGAACGAGGGGACGGAGCATGTAGGGAATGTCCGGAGTGAAGTAATGTCGGTTCTTAACTTAACTCAACTCAACTCAAATATGGATGATATTCATCTATGCCGCCGCCCTAGCCCATCCAGCATCAGTTCTCGGCGTCTGACTCTGACTCTTCTTCCACTGATCTTTCCAGTTGTGACAATGTTTTCACTTTTCATCATAAAACGAAAGAACACAGTTTGCCTCTTTCTTATAGTTGTAAATACTGTTCTACTTTCAGGAGCGTCTTTATTCACTGTTCTTTAATTTAGCATATCAGTGTATTCGCAAAATTAGTCCCAATCACAATATCCCTGTTGTTTTCAAGCTCTTCCTGATTTATTCATTCACGGGGCCAGCTTCACGGCTATAAATTATACTTCGATGATGATAGTTACTTATTGCATACGATATTTTTTTTTTTTAATTTTCTTAAATGTAGTCTTTGTCTGACTTATCTTCTCTTAATCAATGTCACACATCTTCTGTCTTATGGTATAACTGCCCCCAAGGTATTTAAATGAAATTGATTTCAGAGGAGTAAATTTACTAAGTCATAGTGGAGAAAACGTCTCATCTCATCTCATCTTGTTCCTCTTGTACCCTGCGGTGTTGAGGTGAAGTATAAACAGTGGGAGAGTGCCCTATTATGGGCTTCATGTATCGATATTCCCATTGACTTTGCTATTCCCTCTGTCCACCGTTTCCATTGTCGGTCTTTTCTCCTGCTTCCATTTGGTCTGTACATAAAAAAGTATGTAAACATATTAGAACAAAGAACGTGGCACATTGTTGAACCATAGATATGCAAGGCACAGTTTAGACTTAGGAAAAACATGGGCTCCCATGATGCCCTTTTCACTTTATGATAACTAAGCTCAACATTGGCTGAGTGGGGTGAATAACTCAACATTGGCTGAGTGGGGTGAACAGCTCAACATCGGCTCCATAAATCAGGGAACCGCCTTCGACAGAGCTGACAGATCAAGATTGCATATAGTCTAGCGGAGGTCAGCACGGCAGAATAGAAAACAGCGCTCTCTCTCTTAGCAAATATCCAATGGCTCATGCCGTGATAGCGGGTTCAATCCCTACATTGGCAGGTGGACTAAAATGTTGACTTCTCGACCTTGACCTGGGGACTAAATTACAAATACCAAGAAGTCGGAGTGGGTTCGTCTAATGACGAGAGATACTGGTAAAAGGTAAAACTTATTCACGCTCAAAAATAAGTCAAGTGCACTAGAATTAGTAGCATGTATAGACCACGCTTGGGTTCAAAGAGCAAAACATTATATTTATATATATTTTAGCAGAATATGGATGAAAGTACACGTACTTGATAACATCAGCGCTCTGTACATAACATGCCAGAGCGGAGCCAGAAATAAAGAAGGTGACTCTGATCCATGCGAAACATTGCTGGAGCCAGACATTTGTGTGTGCTATCTACATTGTTCTTCATCATGTCGATAAACATCGTGTCGAAGGTCCTTTGCCGAACGGCCTGTCAACATGTGTCTCCATATCTTGCCATTGTACTGCCTCATACAGACTCAAATCAAGATCTACATGAATAAATAACATCAGAGGAAGCACATTTACAACTAGACACTGAAAGTGAAGGACATTCAGAAGCAGACACAAACCACTGGAGCTGCGTCCAAGGGATTACGTTCACAATTCGCAATATCGCATACCCCGTTCGAAACACAGTTTCGAGCGATTTGGAAACAGACCCCCTTGCGCTGATTTCATACACTACCGGTCGTTCAGAAAGCAATGACAAACAACAGAAAGTAAACTTGACAAGAAATCACAAAAAGCCAAAACATACTGAGGTTGCCTATAAAGGATATGCAACCAACTTTCACATAAACCAACAATACAGGAATGACTCTTCGCTGACGACAATTACATAATACATTCATTCATCATGCTCGCCCGGCTGATGTGATTATATACACAGATGGTTCGGTGTTGAGAGGCAGGAGAAGTGCCTGGGGGTTCTTAGCAGAAGCTAATAGCTAATGGTCGACGTTTGGTGCAGGAGAGCCTGGCATATGATACCACACCACAACATCTAGCTTAAGAATGGAGGTGGAGGCGGCCACTGCGGCTCTCCGCTGGATGGAGAATACGATATACACACACACATCGTGATTGTAACTGACTCAGAACTCATGCTGAGTAGGGTGAGGACAGGCAAGCTTCGTGCAGAGTGGCTTGCTTCGCTTGATATGTCACGGGTGACAAGCATCGTCTGGATCTGTTCTCCGGGGCATGCTGGTGTGCTGGGAAATGAACAGGCAGACACACTGGCTGGCTATGTAAAACTTGGTGGAGTATTGATGCATGATAAGGAAGACGTGGTTGCAGCCTTGTGGGAGCACGTGTACACCTCGGAGGAGCAAATGGATCATCATAGTCTGGCAAGAATGAGGCAGCGAGAAGTGACGAGGGGATCTGGCCGACGATCGACGCTCAGAGGAAAGGCGAGACGGACATATAATCAGATTGCTACTGGTGCTATTAGTGTTGGAACTCTTCGCTGGCTGCTGAGGATGGGGACGGAGCGCTTATGGGAATGCCCCGAATGCTGTGATGTTGGTTCCTAAATCAATCAATCAATCAATCAATCAATCAATTCATTCATCATGTGCCATGCTGATAAGCGTGGGCGGTCATGACTCGCCATCTCACTCGATCACCTGAGTTGTGGATCAGCTCGGTGTTCTTGTCTTGACCATACCACGTGGTCAAGCAATTAATGTATTTACTTCTTTGCCTTCCACTTGTTCTCCTTCCTTCGATCCTGCAAGTTGTCTTCTAGTTCTCCAATTTATTTCTTCTCGTAACGTGACCAAAATATTTTGACTGTCTAAATTCTCTAATCACTGTAAGATTTTAATTTGCATCTTGTACGATTTGGTCATTGGTTTTTATGTCTGTCCATGGTATTCTTTCCATTTCCAAACACGTAAACGATGGGCAGAGAGAGAGTACCCATACATGAAGCCCATAAACAGGCTTCTGGCACTGTTTATACTTCACCTCAACACAAGATGAGATCAGCAAAGATGAGACGCCTTGAGCTACTGGAGTGGCAAGAACACCTACCTGCCGGTCCTATAATAATTCGCTCGAATCCCCTTCAACGTTTGAGTTTATCTTATTGGGCCTGGGCTTCCCAGTACCCCGACTACAATGGGTACCAGACTCGGAAATGGATCTTTAAAAAAACAAAACAAAAAAAACAACAACAACAACAACAACAGCAACAACAACTTGCTGAGATATTCATGTTAGATTCACTACATTTCTTTTTGATTTCTCTGCACATGTTAAAATATCTTTTCCCTCATTCTGTGCGAATCTCATCTTGATTCTATGAGATATTACGTCTTGCGTGATCAGTGTTTTGTTTCTTTTTTTTTTTTTATATTTGAGGATATCGCATTGATATACCAACACACGTGTTATATTCTTACCATACGGTGTCTATTGAAACGAGACATGCAAACACCTCGAATGTCTTTCTTTCACATATGGTGAATGTTTCTATATGGTACTAGTTAAGTTTCCGAATATTTATTTGGAAACTGGGATTTATTTTCGACCTCTTTAGTATTTTTAATTGTATTTTCAAACTGCGGACAACCCTAATATAATAACCACCACTGTCTGTCATTGACAGTGATTGATTACGGACTAGGACTGCTCACTGTCTCAAAGAGACAGATGGTGAAATTAGAGCTCATACAGAACTAAGCTATGCGGGTCATTCTGGGATGAACCAGAGACACCCTAGTAATGTGTATGCGTTGCATCCTTGGTTTGCCGACTGTTGCTGGTAGGCTCAAGGTGATGCAGGCGAAGGCATACCTCAGAGTAGCTGCAGACACAGATCACCCTTTGCATGAGGCGCTGGACGCAGTTAAGGGTCAGCGACTGATAAGAGGGAAATCATGGATGGCTCGCGCGGAGGATACGATCAGACATGTGTGCATCTTGGAGAACATTAGGCGAGGAGAGGAGTGGGTCAGAGTGCCAGCGGAGCAGTCAGACTTGTGCAGTTATAATCACATTGAGCCGTGAGTGCAGGGAGTAGCCTGCAGGGGCCACGGAAGTGGAAATCCAGCAACTAATTCAGGATAATGCTAGCTCAGGTGATGTGATTATCTACACAAATGGTTCGGTGTCGAGAGGTAGGAGAAGTGCCTGGTGGTTCACAGCAAAAGCTAATTGCCGACGTTTGGTGCAGGAGAGCTTAGTATATGATACCACAACATCTAGCTTAAGAATGGAGGTGGAGGCGGTCACTGCAGATTTCCGCTGGATCAAGAATATGATACAAACACACATCGTGATTATAACTGACTCAGAAATCATGCTGAGGAAGGTGAGGACAGGCATGCTTCGTGCAGAGTGGCTTGCTTCGCTTCGGAGGTCACGGGTGACAAGCATCGCCTGGATCTATTCTCCGGGGCATGCATGTGTGCTGGGGAATGAACAGGCGGACATATTGGCTGGCTCTGAAAAACTTGGTGGAGTATTGATGAATGACAAGGCAGACGTGGTTGCGGCCTTGTGGGAGCACGTGTACAAATTGATCATCATGGTCTGGCAAGAATGAGGCAGCGAGGGGTGACGAGGGGATCTGGCCGACGCTCGACGCTAAGAGGAAAGGTGAGACGGACATATAATCATATTGCTACTGGTACTATTAGTGTTGGAACTCTAAGCTGGCTGCTGAGGATGGAAACGGAGCGCCTATGGGAATGCCCCGAATGCTGTGATGTCGGTTCCTAGATCAATCAATAAATCAGTCAAGCTAATCTGTCACTGGCATAAATTTTTGATCTGACAGAAGTTTTATAACGATATTGCATGAATGTATAATAATCTGTCTGATGTCTGAAACCTGGGTGACCACTTAGACTTTTTCATGTCCAGAGTCGCCTCGAATGGTTCTAGACAAAAAAACGCTACACTCCGTGCACAGTCATTTCAGTTGTGTTATTCCTCAAATACAACCGGACTGGCATGTTTGACATTCATTCCTTGACCACCATTTGCATTAAGATTCGCCATTATGATCGCTATGTCTGGTTATTTTAGATATCTCAAAGATTTGTACAGATTTTCATAAAATTACACTATCTCTGAAGTTTATAGTTCTATAGTTGAGGCATAGACTGGTTGTATCTCTAAGCTTTTCATTGTTCAGTTGAACAATGATCCACTCCATCTAAAACTGACCAGGAACCGGTCTGTTGCTACGTCTGGTCCCATTATGATCCCACCTCATCTTTGACGTTGTTTTCCTCTTGAAGAAAGCGTGGGAAATCTATTCTATGAAAGCGGTCCTGTTGCCTGCCATCTGAACTCTGATATGTAAAAAATATCTATATTCATCCTTTCGGTCTGTGTGTGATGGTTTCTAACTTTAATTTATGTAACGCTGTTCTGAAGTTCCATGTTTGATGGTTTCTAACTTTACTTTATGTAACGCTGTTCTGAAGTTCCATGTTTGATGGTTTCTAACTTTACTTTATGTAATGCTGTTCTGAAGTTCCATGTTTGATGGTTTCTAATTTTACTTTACGTAACACTGTTCTAATGCTCCATGTTTGATGGTTTCTAACTTTACTTTATGTAATGCTGTTCTGAAGTTCCATGTTTGATGGTTTCTAACTTTACTTTACGTAAAACTGTACTAATGCCCCATGTTTGATGGTTTCTAACTTTACTTTATGTAACGCTGTTCTGAAGTTCCATGTTTGATGGTTTTTAATTGTACTTTATGTAACACTGTTCTGATGTTCCATGCTCCATATGTGTTTGATGTGCGTACTCAGACAATGGCGAGATAACGGTTGGCTTCCACATGTTGCACTACTGCAATGGATACGGATCGACTGGTTTTCCTGACCCCAGCCAGGCTGTAATCTTGCATGATTCTTGAGTCATTACAAACTGTTCGTTACTGCTCACGGTAGGTTGTGGTTACTTTCTATGATAGTAGTTCTCATACTAAGTCTGCTGTACTAGCCCGTGTGCCTGTAATAAACACCATCCTCAGTCTCACACAGCAACTGAGGTGGCCAGCTCTGATACACTTTCCAGCTGCTCAACACTTTCACCCAACGCCTGCTTGCTAGTACTTCAGTGAACCTTGATGTGAAGGGAGGAGTAGGCTGGTAATCTAGGCCTGCCCATGATGTGTCCCACGGACTGGGGAAGGCTTTCATCTCCCATGATCGGGATTACCCTAGCCCGCTACTCTGCCAAACTATGATGAAGGATATAAACAATGTGATGACGACCGCCTGAAATCAATGATCAGATGATTGCAAAACTTTGCACAAACATTGAGCGATATCAATAATGGAGAAGCACACAATATATCAATGTCATAAACATGTAATTCTGCTTGAATATTGCCATGTTTGAAACAGCCATAAATCCACAGACAAAATCCCGTATCAGCATGCCCTCAAGCATGCCTCGTGTACCCCCCCCCCCCCCCCCCCCCACCATTTGTGCCAGCATGTAATTAACGTATCATGGATCTTTGAAGCAGAAAACAAGAGATTATGTAACTTTGCCAAACTCGTAGTTTCCACAAATATGTCTGAACATGGTACAGCTTCACGGGATAGTCTGTGTATCTGTTAGATACGATCAACGAAAACTGGAATTGGAATTGGTCGGCAACACAATCACGCATGACAGAATATGAACGTTGTTGATAGAAAACTTTCGTCAGCATGCGAACAACAAACACTGATCGTCAGCATGCGAACAACAAACACTGATTCAACAACTGAAACAATTATTTTTATATGCGCCTAACAATAACTGCCTGAAATAGGCTAATGAAACTAGAACATTATATACAACAATAAGAAAGAGACAAACATCTTTCTTGGGTCATGTGATGAGAAGAGAGGCATTGGAGAACATCGTGACAACTGGAAAGATCGAGGGGAAGAGAGGCAGAGGCAGACCAAGAGAAATGATGCTGGATGGATTGAGACGCTGGCATGGAGGAATATTAATGGTAGAGTTGACCCAGAAAACCAAAGACCGAGATCTGTGGAAAGCCATGAACGCCTACGCTAGATGGCAGGGCACTTTATGATGATGAATGAGGAGTCGTCTGAATAGGTACAGCAATGACACATCCCTCCAGTACACAGTTTGTAAGACTGTTAATGGCATCATATTTCAGTTGGGGTAACTTTTCCTCAAGGCTCAATAAAACACAGTTATATTTAACTGTGTTTTTCCCTCTTGTCTGTCATTCGCAAGCTATTTCTCCCTTCTTTAATTATCGCCATCCCATTCGTATCGTTACTACAGGGACTGCCTTCTCAAAATCCATATTTCCCGTACGTACTCCCGGCCAACTGACTATGAAGATCGTGGCTCACAATCTGATTTGTGCGTTGGAGGATTGTTTCATTTCTGTACCTTTAAAACGACCGAGGTATCTCAATTAATAAAGTCGTAGCCGTTCTTGTTTGCTGATTGCTTGCTGGTGAAAGCTTTCTAGCCGCGACGTCCATTCTGTCACTTCTGATTGTGTTCCTGTAAAGCTGACTAATTCCGCTTCCAGATTTCGTGGATTTATTCACTGGATGTGTACAGCTTTACTGTAGTTGAACCAATTTCATTTCAGAGTCAGAGAAAGAAGGTGTTGCTGATACCTGATACCTTGCAGCTGGTCTCTGTTGTGAACCTTCACTGAGTTAAGTTGAGGTGAGTCAAGAACCGACATAATTGCAGTCGGGGCATTCCCGTAAGCGCGCATTCGTTATCTTCAATAGCCAGCGTAGAGTTCCAATACTAATGGTGTCCGTTACAGTCTGATTATATGAATGTCCGTCTTGCTTTACCTCTGAGTGACGACTGTCTACTAGATTCTCTGACCACCCCCAGCTGCCGCATTCTCCCTAAACCATGATAGTCTATCTGTTCTTCTGCATTATTCACATGCTCCCAGACAGCCTTCACCACATCTGCCTTATCATGCATAAAATCGCCCCTCAGTGATGCAGCACCAGCCAATGTGTCCGCCTGTTCATTTCCAACCACATGAGAGTGTCCTGGAGAAAATACTCGTATATAGCCAATGCTCACAACCGACGACCTCTGAACTGATGCATGCCATTCACTGGCTTCATTTGTCGGCAACAATAAGCGGAATGGTTTACTGATTTATCGTCAAAGCTATATAAATATACATTATGTATGATGATGATGATGATGATGATGATGATGATGATGATGATGATGATGATGATGATGATCATCATCATCATCATTATCACTGGCACGTGTAGTGTCAAGGAGCGCAGACGATCTTGTACCGCCACAAACATCTATCCCCTGATTTCGTGATAGGTTTGAACACTAATCGTCTTGTATGCAAACAATAAAACATTTTCTCCCTCTGAAGACCTCTGTCTCTAAAGTCAAGGAGTTTCTCAGTTGTCGCAACCTTCTTCAGACTTTCTTGTCTCATAACATGACAATAATTACAATTGTCTTGTCCTGATGTCACGATGTATTTGTGAAATGTCATCTGATAGTATTTGGATATTAGTCATATTAGCAGTAAATAGGAGCTGAGTTGAGTTGATTTGAGTAGAGAGCCGACATGACAGCATCGGGATATTTTAATACTCTATCCCTCATCATTTTCAACAGTCAACGAAGAGTCCCAATGCTAATGGTTCAAGCGGCAGTCTGACCATGTGTCCGTCTGACCTTTCATTGGAGTACTGAGTGTCGACCAGAACCTCTGGTCACTGCCTGTAGCACCATTCTCTCTAGGCCATGATGGTTTACTTGTTCTGCCTCAACACATGCATGATTCCAGGGAGCCCTGACCATGTCTGTTCTATCTTGCACCAATGCTCCTTCCAATAATGCAGGCCTATATAACCTGCCTGTTCCCACTACACAAGCACGTCCTTCGGAATAGATCCAACAGATGCTTCCCATCTCCGATTTTTTGTTTTAAAACAATGGAATCATTTCAAACTTCGTCCTTCTCAGCATGCTCTATGAGACAGTTACAGTCACGACATGTGTTGGTTGTTTATTCCTCAGCCAGCCGAATGCCGCCGTGACTGTCTCTACTTTCATTCTCAGAACAGATGTCGTGGTATCACATTCTAGGATCCCCTGAACTAAACACCGTCCACTAGCCTTCATCACGAATCTCCAGGAACTTTTCTCGCACCTTCCACCAGCACACAGCCGTCCGTATAGACGACCACATCACCTGGACACAAATTGTCGTGAATCAGTTGTCGCATCTTCCATTCAGTGAAGTCTGCTGGTCAAAGCCTGCACGCCTGATCTAATGTTAATATGATCCTGCACACGTCTAACCATTCTTCTAGAACACCAATCTACTCCTCTACTTTCCCTCAGCAATCACACTTCACTTCTCTGATTATGTCCTTTCCCCGAGTCATCCATGATCTTCTACCTGTCAGCCTATGATCCTTAACTGTGTCCTGGGTTTCATGCAAAGGGCTTTTGTTGTTACCAGGAAATACGACTTTTCCTGCAGCGTCCTAAGCCCTTACGCAATCGTTGCCAAACCTAGACTGTATCGCATACACAATAGTGGCGTGCCCCTAGTGCATCTCAAGGTCACCCGCATAGCTTCATTCTGTATGCTCTCTAGCTTAACTAGCTGACTCTTTGACACCGAGCAAGCCTAATCCATACTCAATCACACATGACACTATCCCATTTAGCCGCTATGGCTTCTGTTGCACATCGTTTGAAACTACGTGCTTCTTCTTAACCCTTTCTACCTTCTCCAGTTCCTCTTATGTGCTTTGGGCTGTGACCTGAGCTTCAGCTATTGTTTTACTGCAACTCTCTTTGACTTCCACACCAGTTCTGGTTCGAAGGTCCTCCAAGGGGGATGCAAAATAAGTCCATGGTATTCTTAACAGTGTAGTTAGAAACCACATATCTATGGACTCCAATTTCTTTACACTTTATACAAGTCAGACCCATGGTTTACAGGCATACTTAGTATAGACTTTAAGTATACATTTCGAAACTCGGTTTCTGCTGTCCATGGGTGGAAAGGGATGGATTTCCAAGACTGTTATTATAGCTTATCGAATGCTGGCTTAGCTAGAAGTATTCTATTTGCTGTCTCTGTGTTACTTTATAAATACTTTCACCTATTCAGTCTTTTTTTTTTTTAGTCGTCGGATCAACATCACGGCACACGGGCCATGCCGGTAAGCGTGGGCGGTGTTGTTTTGCCATCTCACTCGATCACCAGAATCGTGAATCAGCTCAGTGTTCTTGTCTCGACCATACATAATAATAATAATAATAATAATAAGTCTTTATTTTCAAAGGGTTAAGAATTGGGCACGCAGGCCCGTCTGACATTCTGCCCTTCTTCTCTATTTCCTCTCATACATTCTTTCATTCAACATCACTTATGAAGCAACTTTTGACAACAAAAGAACATTAAAACGCATGAAAAATAATCAATAACAAATGACTCACTGAGGCAGTGTTTAACATGGGCATTATAAATACCTAAGGAGGGTGTAACGTGCCATACATAAGGGAATGTTTTTTGGCTAGTTGTCATTTGAGATAAGTTACCATTATTGTCTTTTTTGTGTTATTTGTTATGGGGGCATGTAGTCTGTACTAAGGTAGTGTTCAAACAGGTTGCGAATGTATGAATCATGATTGGTGGTGTCTTTGATTTCTTGTGGAAGATTGTTCCACAACTGAGCGGCAGAGTATGCTAAGCTTGTTTTATATAAGTCTATCCTAGGTTTAGGGACATGAAGTATATTTAGTCGTTCGCTATGTCTAGCGTTATATTTAAACAATGGCCAAAGGTAGCTTGGAGCATTTTGAAATAGGATTTTGTGAATTAGTTTGGTCTTATTAAAAAGCAGGCGCTTGTGGAGTGGCAGTAACCGGAGACGTTTATATAGGTTAGAATTGTCGGTAAGCTTTTCACCATTAATTAAACGAACTGCCCTTTTCTGGAGTGAATATAGGCGTTTTGTTATTGATTTGGAGCATCCATCCCAGACTGTGGAGCAGTAATCAATATGTGTTTGTATATGAGAAGTATAGAATATCTTTCTTGTGTTTTCGTCAAGGAAATTTTTAATTTTGGCAAGTTGGTATACTTTTTTGGCTATTTGTTTAACTAGAGCATGAACATGTGAGTTAAAAGTTAGATTTTGATCTATGATAACACCCAGTGTCTTGTGCTCGGTGACACTTTCTACAGGCGTGCTGCCAATGTGCAGTTGAAGAGTTCTCTGCGAGTTTAGAGTGTGAAGTCTTTGCCTGGTTCCTATTAACATAGACTTTGTTTTAGTAATGTTAATTTGCATGCGGTTTGCATGACTCCAGTTAACTACACTATTTATTTCCTGTTGCAAGGATAATTCTAGCACATTACGATCAACAGCGTTCGTATATACTGTGCAGTCATCAGCAAATAGATCGCAGGACGACGACAGATTTAATGGAAGATCATTTATATAAATGGCAAATAATAGAGGGCCAAGAATAGACCCCTGAGGTACTCCAATATTAATGGTAATGGCTTGAGATAAAACTTTATTGTGTGATACTACTTGCTCTCTGTCTAATAAGAATGATTTTATTAATGTCACTATATTAAAACTTACTTTCATTGTTTCTAGTTTTTTAATTAGAATAGTATGATCTATCATATCGAATGCTTTCCTAAAGTCTATAAACACCGCTCCACATAGAGTATTGTTGTTAATATTTTGATGCCAGTTTTCTATCATGTTTGTTAGTGCCGTATGGCAAGAATATTTTGGCCGAAGTCCTGACTGACTGTCAACTATCAGTTTATGGCGAACTAAGTGATCTAGTGTTGTTTTGTGGATGTGCTTTTCTAGCGGTTTGGATAATGAGGATAATATGGAAATTGGTCTATAATTACTCATGAGACGATCGTCTAGAGGACCAGCTTTTAAATGAGGATACACTTTAGCGATTTTAAAGGCTGATGGGAAGTGACCTCTGGTTAGACATTGATTATATATAAAAGTTAGTGACTCGCAGATCGCCGGTGCAGCATGGCGAAGGATCCGACTACTAATTCCATCTAGTCCTGATGAGTTATTGTTTTTTAGATTACGGAGATGAGTAAATACTTCAGTTGTCGTCATTAGCGGTATGTTGGAGGAAATGTGTCCATAGCATTTGTTCTCACAGAATGATGATAATAAAGATATGTCATGAGGCGCATCTGGTATTGCAGCCTTCAGTTGGTTTATGTCGGACTGAAAGTATCTACTGAATTGATCACATGTAACCTGATTTGATGGTAATGATTGTGATGATTTGTGTTTGTTTGTCAAGGTATTAATTGCTTTCCATATATCTTTAGTGTTGGTTTTATCTATTACTATGTTCTTAAAATAGTTTTTCTTTTCCTTCCGAATAACATATTGAACTTTGTTTCTCAGACTACGGTACATAGTTAGATCTCTATTTTTGTGAGCCCTGTCGCGATCTCTCATAAGTTCAACTACCTCCTGTGTGATCCACGGGGGCTTTGTGTGATGTTTAACACGAACTTCCTTAAATGGAACATGTTTATCAAATATACTTAGAAAGGTCTTTAGCCAGTGGTCCAGAGCATCGTCTGGGTCAGGAAGCTGGTAAACATAATCTAGAGATGAGTTGACCAAATCTTGTAAGAAGACGTCTCGATTGAAATTTTTGTAATTTCTATATTTTATGCTTATGTGTTTGTGTTTGGGAGTTTTGGTGCCCCTTCTCGACCACGTGCAACATACTGGATAGTGATCGCTCATTGCATTGATAGGTACACTACATTCTGTGATGTTATCAGCACACGTAGTATAAATATGATCTATAAGAGTTGCAGATGATTTAGTGATTCTAGTGGCTTTTTTGACTAACTGTTGGAAATTATATGACTCTATTATGTTTTCCCATGTTTTGTTTGATTTGTTAGCGTCTATGTTGAAGTCACCTAGCAATATTATTTCCCTAGCATTACTAAAGACCGCATCCATCATAGTGGTGAATTTTTCATACCAGATATTTCCTGCACTGGGGTTTCGATAAAGATAGCCAACTACTAGCGGTATGCAATTTTGAAGTTTAACCTCTATCCATACACACTCAATCTCACAGGTTTCAAAGTCTAGCCTTTGGTGGGCGTTAAGCGAGTTGGAAATATAAACTGCAATACCCGTCTCTTGTTTCTGATAATGATCTCTTCTAATGGTTTTAAAACCTCTGATAGCGATGTCATCATCTGAGATGTTGCCATTTAATCGACTTTCGCTAACGCCAAACATGTGAAAATTTTGATTAAGTATAAGTGATAGTTCGGGCAGCTTCCCTAATAGATGGCATATGTTTACATGCCCGATTCTGAGCCCATTATTCCTGAGCCAGTGTTCGTACTTATTAGACATTTCAACAATGCGTAATCACAAGTTTAAAAGCAAAACACACACACACAAAGTGAATACAACTTACGTCCCTTATTACAAAACACACTCTAAAGTACAGAGAAACAGTAATATCTCTGTAAATATATAAAAATACGTACACAGATCCGTAAGGAAGAGCAGTGAAGACCCCCTCACTCACCGTGAAAACACAATTAGAGTTATTATAAAAGCTATACAGCTAAGTACTATCAATTAATATAAAGTCAAAACCAGTCAATGTTTGTAATAACTTATAACCTAATACGTTACTAGATCAAGTCCAGATATTTACTTCACTGTCTTCACCTTGTTCTCTTCCCATCGATCTTGCCAGTTGTCACCAAGTTCTCCAATTTATTTGTTCTCATAACGTGACCAAATAACTGTAACTGTCTACGTCTAGTTTCTCTAACCAGTTTACGGTTTTCGTTTGTTTCTTGGTCATTGGTTTTTCTGTCTGTCCATAGTATTCTATACATTCTCCTCAGAAATCCCATTTCCACAGCCATTAGATGTTTTTTTAGCTTGTCTGCTCATTGTCCACGCTTCACATCCATATAAAAGTACAGGTTCCATGTAGCACTTCAACACTCTTTTTCTCGTTTCAATTGATATCTTTTTATTGGTCAGAATGTTTTTCATCTTGCAATATGGCTACCTTCGCCATGGCGATTCTTGTTCTAATATTTTCAAGGCATCTCCCATCAGATGTTATGACTGTTCCGAGATAATTGTACCAAATCACTTGTTTAAGAATGGTCACATTTACTTGTGTATTACACTGTGGTATTTCCTTCTTCTTAGTGACGACCATAATCTGTGTCTTATTACAATTTAATTCTAAGTTGTTCACTGTGTGCAACGATCGCATCTACTAAATGTTGCAGATCCTGCTCATTGTCCGCAATCAATACTGTATCACCCGCACATCTAATGTTATTGATGTTGTGTCCCCCAATGATGATTGCTTTCATATCATCAACATTTCTGAAAATACTTTCACTGCACAGGGGAAAAAAAAGATCTGGAGACATTATACATCCCTGTCTCACACCTCTCTTAATAGGCCGATTTTGACATACTTCATTATCAATCTTTATGGCAGCTTGTTGTTTCCAATATATGTTTTTTATGTGTCTAAGGTCTTTCCCACTAATTTGCAGACCTGCAAGCATCTCCGTTTGTGTGTGTATGTGTGCGATATGTGTGTATGTGTGCGATATGTGTGTATGTGCGTGTATGTGTAAGTGTGTGTGTGTATGTGTGTGTGAGTGTATGTTCGTGTATGTATGTGTATATGTTTGTGTGGGTATGTGTGCTTTCATGCAATGTATGCGAGGAAGTGTGTATTTGTATGTTATTGAGTGTGTGCAAAACTGAGACTTTGTGCAAATGATGTAAGTATGTATGCAGATATGTATGAGTGCGTGTTTGTTTATGAATGTGCATCTGTACGTTCTGTATGTGTGTCTGCCTGTCTCATAGCATGGTAATATGCATTGTTTATGTTTACAAAATCCATTTGACAATGTATTTTTTCCTATGTGAATGTAACATGCACAATTGATGAATGACAGATGAGTGATTGGAATTGCCGAATGCAATACGGGCCTGCGTGCGTAATTTGTCACTCTTTGAAAATAGAGATCATTCGTTCGTTCGTTTGTCCGTTCGTTCGTTCTATACTATTTTGTATATAATAGTGTCCCTGTTACTAGTACATGAGCCAATTCCACAATAATAATGCCATCAAAGTGTTTCGTTTCTATCTTTGCCACATCAACTAACAATAAATACACCATGATGCCGCTGTCATTGTCAAACCTATATAATCTATCGTATCTATAGTTGCGTATTAGCAATTTCTAGAATAATCAGTTAACCAGTATCTTGATTATTGCTATAAGAAATGTCCGACTTGTCGTATACAGTAATGCCACATTCGCATTTTATACAACAATCTGTCTGTCTTTGCGGCAATTGCATCAGACACGTCTGGCTTGAGTCTCCTTTTTCTCCACACCCCATAGATGAAATCAATTGCAGCTGGCTCCCTATTGATTTGGTTAATCGATCACCCGATGACATAAGATCAAATCTAAATAAGGGCTGGTCCGGAGAATCCAAACACAGACATTATTCAGCTGGTGTGGCAGGGATGCCATTCCACTATGGGGGTACAGTTAAAGAGAATGTGTTAACATGTTCAGGGATATATATATATATATATATATATATATATATATATATATATATATATATATATATATATATATATATATATATAGAGAGAGAGAGAGAGAGAGAGAGAGTGTGAGAGAGAGAGAGAGAGAGTGTGAGAGAGAGAGTGTGAGAGAGAGAGAGAGAGAGAGAGAGAGAGAGAGAGAGAGAGAGAGAGAGAGAGAGAGAGAGAGAGAGAGAGAGAGAGAGAGTGCTAGTATACAAATTGTCCCCTCTCACACATAAGGAGCAATGGGGCGCATAGAGCAAGACCCATATTTTTGTAGAGCAAATGGCACCCAGTGTGTGATGTCTCGCCTTTCTTTTATAAGACACTACCTTTTACCCATTTTAGACCGGGCCAAAGATTTAGGTCAATTCTTAATATTTCGAAACTCCCCGGATGGGGATCGACCCCGAGACCTCTCGTACAATCGTATAGCCGCTAGATTGCTGCGGCTACCTTGTATACACTGCCGTCTTATCTATATATTGTCAACAATCCAACACCAACTGTTAATCTGTGTTCAGAGACGGTGGAAAGAACGCAGGCAATGAATTACCTGGGGATACGTTTTTATCGAAGGTTTGCTTATAATGAGCACATAGACCAGGTGATAACAAAGGCCAAGCGGGGTTTGGCTGCCATGCGGGTGATGGCGGCAGCAAACTGTGAGCAGAGCCATCTATGTCTTCTGTACGAGGGGATGGTCATGTCTGTTTTTGAGTATGCAATGGCAATCCTGACTCTCAGCCGTAAGCAGATAGAAAGGATGGAAAGAATACAGAACGAAGCTATGCGCATTATTCTTGGATGTACAAGAGATACAGCATGCAGGGCGATGGGCTACCTTCTTGATTTTCCAACTATTGAAGACAGAATACAAATTTTCAGACGCGCCTACCTCAGAGTTAACGCAAACACACCACATCCACTGCATAGTGAAATTATGAAGGTAAAGGGCAGCAGGTTAAAAAGAGGACGGTCGTAGATGGGTCAAGCCGAAGACATTCTTCAACAGGTGTGTTCACTTGAGGACTTAGAACCTGGCGAGGAGTGGTTACAAGTGCCAATAGATTTCTGTACGTCCTTTTCAGTTTGCATCCAACTAGACAGAAAATGCAGATAAGAAAATCAGGCTGCTGAGGAGGCGGAAATACAAGAGTTGATTTTCGAGAATTCGCTAGATGGTGATGCCGTCATTTACACAGATGGGTCTGTCGTCCGACATGTGAGAATCCCATGGGCCTTTACGGCTCCGGCCGGAGGGAGAATTATGAAGGAGGATTCTTGTGCTTTTGCTGAGACCACAAGTAGCCTGACTATGGAAGTCATGGCTGTAAGTAAAGCAATAACATGGCTCGAGACACAGACATTCACTAGGGTATGTTTCCTTAGTGACTCAGTGAGCATGCTCAAGAGGATAGAGATTGGGTGGATCCGAAGAGAATTGTTGCTGTCTCTGGAGCGGTCTCGGCTGGTAAAGATTAGTTTCATCTTCTTGCCAGGGCATGCGGGAGTAGAAGGAATTGAGCGGGCTGACAAGTTCTCAGGTAAGGCTACTGTTGGGGGAAGACTCGCCATGGACCAGGCTGACATTCTGAATGCTCTACGAGAAGTAAGACTTTTGCGAGAACCAAGTGATGACTGTGAAACTACAACCATGGCCAGACTGCGAGAACAGCAAATCAAAAGAGGGGTGGCCAAACAAGAACACAACGCAGGAAGCCAAAGATTGATAAACCAACACAGAACTGGTGTCGTTAGCTGCTACACGCTGCGGAATTTGCTGAGGAGGGGATCCGAGCACTTATGGACTGAATGGTTCGATGTGCAATTAGGATGATCTGTCGACTAACTAACTAACTAAAATTTGTTGTATATTTCTTAATTGAAAATTAAAAAAACACACACACCGGTTATTAGTTATCTGTAGAGAACCATAGTGGCCTTTACACTATCATCATACGAGTGATGCTGTTGTAGGGTACAGTGCTCTCCCTCCCCGGTTTCTTCTTCCTCTTTTTTCTCTCTCGTTATCGTGACATTATCTGTATTGAGCCGCGCGTAAACACTATCATCATTCCATTAGTGCTGTGCAAGGGTTAGGGTTAAAATGCATTTCCTCGTGGTAGTCTAGGGGGCGGGCTGATGTGGGGGTGGAGGAGCAGGGGTGGGCGGGGGTTGTCAGAGCATGGGGTGGGGTGAGGGGGTTCGAAACCGCGAGCCGCGTGGGGGATGCATAGGAAAACCTTAATAAGTAAAAATGTAAATATTGCAGGTATATGGTCTGTAGAGAACTGCAGTGGCTTATTCACGATCATAATACGGGTTACAAATGGAAACCTTAAAAAGTAAAGATGGCCGGTATCATTGTTTGTAGTGGGTATGGCGTAATGAAATTCATTGGTAAAGGATGGATAGCGGTTATTAGTGGTCTGTAGGGGGTCTTAGTGGTTTATACACTATCACAATACGGGTTACAAATGATAACCTTGAGAAAGTAATGTTGTTCGGTATTACTGGTTGTAGATGGTATGTCTTAGTGAAATTCGTTGTTAGGGGTAATTGAGTGGCGGAAAGGCTAGATAAGTGCATCTGATCATTGTTAAGGGGTAGGGGAGTGGCGGGTGTCTAGATAACTACTCTGACATCATCTTTTGGAACCACTGAGGTTAAGTCCCATACTAAAGTCTGAAACGTGAAATCATAGTTGGTTGACCTAAGGGTGACCTTCTGGGTGACTCAGCGTATGGCAATGCAGCCGGTAAACGTGCTTGATCGTGCCTAGACATGTTTTTGGAAAAATCATGTGTGACTCATTGTCACGGGATACTGTGAGTTAATGATTCCCTGATAAACTAGTAAGATTAATTACAAGGTATGAGGAGGGTTAACAATCGAGTATTTCAGTCTGAGATGAGGACGAATTAAAGGTTATTGACCGACAGTATAAAATAGGATACAGTATAAGGAGTCATTGACCAGCTCTGTCAACGGAGAAAACAACGGGGAGACTTCGGGAACGGGAAAACGAACGGAGACGGCGATCAAAGGGTTCGGACGCTTGGAAGTACTAGAGTAGGGGAACACAGGGAACCGGCGGAGGGACGGAAAGGAACGAGCAATTAACGAATACGTGACTTCACAGACGTTTGATGTGGGGACTTACGGCAAAATTTGATTGTGGATCAAAAGACAACGGAGGATTGGACACTCGGTATAAATGAGTGGAAAACTTGTTTTGAAGTAGTGTGTGTTCCAAAACTGGACAGAGATATCTATGCATCCTGCCATGTCTTTCCTTATCATTGGGATTATAGAATGACATTTGACTCAGTTTTAACACTCACCTTTGAACAGTGTGACGAATAATCAAACGACTCCAAGGAAGGAACCGGACTCGTACTTTTATTTTGTATCGAGTGGAACAAATAACAAAGGATGATTCACATGTGTTATTAAACTGCTCCCGAGATGTGGGCGCGGCGTTTAACTATTTACATTTCATGAAACTCCCTGCCTTCTTCCAAATGTTCTCCTTGAGGCGTGGACCTGTCATTTCGCTGTCCTGAGGTTTATCACGTCTAGGTTTTCGGGTTCTGTCTTAATTATCCATTTGCCGATCGATCCCTCCTCCTGAAAATCTATTCGCTGACGCTCGGAATAAGTTGCATACGGATCTCTGGAAGACACGTCCTCTTTTCAGAATCACACACAGAGAAAGGTCCTTTGTTGTTCCGTGACGCTATATTCGTTTCCAATGGTATCTTCCTTTCC
>JACEFZ010009941.1:0-51372 GCA_014155875.1 Cepaea nemoralis
TTTAAATTAAAATTTTTAAAATCCCCGTTATTTTTAAAAACCGTTTTCTTTTAAAAACCAAAAATTACTTTAATAACCATTTTTTTAAACATAATTACTTAATTGAAATTCTTTATAAGTTATAATTGGGCTGGAAACTTTACCAATTTGAGTAGCAGAAAATTTTAAAATAAAATTTTCCAAATCCTTTTTTCCCCTTGTTGGTAATTATTGGGGGCAAAAGTCTTTAACCTGTATTGGGGATGATACCCAGGAAAATTTAAAAAAAAGGCCTTTCCAAAGGACCTCATTTTTAAAAATAAACGTATGAAGTATAAATTTGTTTTTGGTGTTTTCCCCACCATGGTACATGGTGCAGCATACCCTATCAACCGTAATTGTTGCTACAATGATTTGTCAGAACAACAGAAGTCAAGAGACCAGGGATGTGATGAAATTTTTAATGTTGCAAGAAAAAACACTTACAGAAATACACTGAAGAAACCAGTGTTTCATTGTTAATGACTTCCTGTGCTTCACCCAAAAATAAAAAAACTGGTGTTGACAGTTAAAGTGTGACGACTCAAATGTTTCTAATCTGCCAAAATCTGGGAGACCGACCTAGAGTGCAACTAGAGACACAGCTAGAGTGAGCATGGTTTGTTTGGATGCCAAAGGTATTTTAATGAAAGATTACCTACCTTGTGATGACACAGTTAATGCACAGTACTTTGCATACCAATCTGAAAAAGGCTGTGACCAGAAAAAGGTTAGCACGCACTTAAAATCTGCTTTGCTTCAATACTGTGGGCCCTCTCACTAAGCATGGCTAGTGAAGCTTGCAGTCAAAGGATTTGAATATTGAGATTCTTCCACATTCACCCTATTCTCTGGATTTGGCTCGTTCAGTCTTTTTTCTTTTCCCAAATCTAGAAAAGAAAAAAGTACTTCAAGAAAATCAATGCAGCCATTATGAAGAAGTCGTACAGACGTGTGATAACTGGTTTAGCTATGATTTGGGCTTGTGGAATTGGTAGGATGGCACATAGAGAATAATGGGTTAGGGTACTGCCTGGGAATGAAGCATTGCATAGTTATAGTTACATTGGACTGAGAGTGCCGGGTAATGGGCAGCGGATGATACAGAAGTTGTCTGTAGTACACCTATGACCCCTAAATTGGTTCTAAGTTAATTTGATGTTGTAATTAGAAACTGTTATTGAGATATAGATAATTGACTATGCTATGTGTATTGTATAGGATTATGCAAGAGGATCCACTCCCTGAGGGTTGGGAAATGAGGTACACAGCTGAAGGTGTGAGATATTTTGTGGATCACAACACAAGAACAACAACATTCCAAGACCCACGAGGAGGGCCACAGAAAGGGTAAGTGCATTCTCCACTGAGTGTCACTTTTGTGTATGTTAGTGGATAAGAATTATGCTTGCATAGTGGATAGAGAAACGCATTTTCAAATGTACCCCAGAGTAGTTTTCTGCTATGTGTATGTGATGTGATAACCCCATCACATTTTGTAGACCTGAGAGCAAGGAGGAATAGGTGGCTAATCTTTCCCTCACTTTGGTAAGTGATGAGCCCAAGCGTGGAATCTGTGCCCGACTGCTCATATTACCAGCACAGTTGGCTTTCAACTTCATTAGTGCACCAACCATAGAGGATAGACGGTGGCTTACAAACACAGTGTCTGGGTTCAGTTCTCATGTGAGGAGTGAGCTGGTAAGGATGTTGTGTTGAAGCTAACACCTTAGCTGTCATGTCAGCCTTTTGGTGTCTTTGTAAAGAGGGCAAACAATTTGTCTTCCAAGACTGTTAGCTCCATAAGAGGTGCAGAGTGACAACATGGCCCAACCCTTACCCACTGAGGGAGAAACTGCTTGCTGGCTTGGTTAGTTGTTTGTAAATATTTCCTCTGGAAGTTTGAGTTTAAATTCACAAGTCTGATGCATTGGTGTTCAGATATTAGAGCATTTAGAAGGGTTTGCTTCTGTCAGTCAAGTTTGTGTAGTCTTTTCACTTGATACCAAAGTATCATCTCGACGAGACTGTTGCAGAGCTCTCATTCTCCTTTCCAAGCCGAGAAACCAGCAGGGGTGTGCATGAATGGTGCTGAAACTTCACATCTGCAGAGAGACATTAGGGGTTCAGCACAGCACATAATGGACTGGCCACGATTAGGTCTCGATGAAAGGCAGAAAAAGAAGAGAAGAGTCTCCAATATATGGTGATGTAGCAGAGTACTGAAGGCTTGTTCGAAATTCAGTGATGTTGGTTCTGTTTAAAAATATTGAGGTTAAACTGTTTTAATTGATACTTTGCAGGCCAAAAGGTGCATATGGCGTCCCAATACAATATGAGCGCAGTTTTAGGTGGAAGTTGGGTCAGTTCCGATACCTGTGCCACTCAAATGCCCTCCCTGGTCATGTGAAGATCACAGTGTCCCGAGATAACTTGTTTGAAGATTCATTTGCTCAGGTGAGTTTATTTAGATGTACTGTTTGATAATAGCTGCATGTAAATGTCATTGGATTCATCCTGGGTGTTCGCTTGGGGTCTGTTGACAATGAAATACCTCAAGCCTGTGGTGGAAACATTGTGAACCAAAGCCTGATCCCTGCTAGTCAGTATGTGAATCATCACCTAGTTACATTCTAATATGCTTCTGACAGGTGTGAAGTTCCATAACCAGCCTTACACACCCTGGTGGTGTCTGGGCTTGCAAGGGGAAGGAGAACTCTACAGCACAGCCACTGTGGTGATGGCACTTTGGTACTATGCTATGAGAAAACTCTGAACTCCAACCCCTCACTCTGATAGAGGAAAACACTTTTCAGTCTTAGAAAACCGAAGCCAATAGAGTTAAAACTTACATTCTTCCTGGGGGTTTAACAAATAACCAGATGTCACTGGATTAATGAGGATACAATTTGTCCAGCCATTCTGGTTGAATACAACAGTGGAAAAAGTATTGACTGAGAAATGGAATGTGACAAAGAAATTGAGAAAACCGTTTAAAAAAAACTGACAAATAATCATACAAGTGAAGAAAAAAAACAAAAACTTATATGCACCTGCATGTCTATAATTATTATGTGTATGATATAGAATAAGACAGACACTAGAACTTGTATTTTCTCTGTTGGTATTTGCTTCTTTCTCAACCATAGAACTTGCAAGATTTTTCAGATCAGATCAAAAATGTTGCTCTTGCTCAGATTAAGGGTCATCTGAAATGGATCTCCAGCACTAACTAGCTTCCCTGTGTCTCACCATTATAACAGTGTCATCTTTCTACTCCTTTTAATGGTATCTTCTAATTTAAACAGTTGCCTTTCTCTTGCACATTTGCCTTTCATCTTCTCTGCAACAGGGTTGTATGTTCTTTTGATGTGTCAAAAATATTGTATTTCTTTAATTTTTCTTTTATCATTTCTTGAATCATCATCATCATCATCATTATCTTCCACTTCTGCCGTCAAGCGTATTGGAGAGGAATAAGCTGCGTTTCAGCGCCCAGTGGGCGGCACTGGATAGTGTCATTCCGTGTGGTTGTACAATGTCTCTGATGTCATCAATCCATTTTCTTCTTGGACATCCTCGTGGTCTCGTCGCAGATGATCTTTGATGTAAGGCCAGTGATGGTAGTTGCTGGTGTTGCATTCTAACGACATGGCCAAACCACTTGATCTTCTGTCTTTCAATAAATGTGGCACAAGGTGTTGATCCCATAGTCTGTCTGATAATATCATTTCTTACTCGGTCTCGGATTGTTAAGTTGGCAGCTCTCCTCAGGCATCTCATTTCGCAGGTGTTGATTTTGCGAAGGTGTAATTTGGATAAAGTCCAGGTTTGAGATTGGTAGCATAGGGTTGATGTGAATATGCTGTTTATTATCTGTCGTTTTGCGGACATGGGTATATTTGGATGTTTCAGTAAGGTTGACAGTTGATATGTAAGTGCACTAGCTTTTTGACATCTGATTTCAATTTCTCTGTCTAATCTGCCATCTTCTGTGATCATACTTCCAAGGTATTTAAATTCTTTAACTTGTTTCAGAGTTGTGTTATTTATCTGTATTCTTAGTGGGCCTGGCGATCTGCTAACTTGCATTACTTCGGTTTTGGCTGTGTTTATACTCAACTTGTATCTCCTGCATGTTGAACTCAGATTAGTAATATGATTTTGTAGTCTGCACTTGTCGCTATAAAACAGGCATTGATCGTCTGCAAATTGAAGTTCATTTATTTCCTGTGGATCAGTTGTTTCATCTGGAGTAAAGAGTTCTAAATTTTCTGAATCTGTTCCGTCAAGACTTGCTTCTTTTGATATTCTGTCCATGTAGATATTAAATAGGAGAGGAGAGAGCACACATCCCTGCCTCACTCCTGTATTGACAGTGAACATATCTGATATACCTTCTTGTGTTCTTACTGCACTTTGGTTCGAGTGGTACATGGCTATGATGTTTTCTAGCAGTTGCCCTTGTATCCCATAGTTTTCAAGGATGGTCCATAATTTGTATCTGTCTACTCTATGGAAAGCCTTTTCCTGATCTACAAACACAATATTCTGCTGGTCACTATATTTCACATATTTGTCTAAGTGTAAATAATGCATCAGTGCAACTTTTATCTTTCCAAAAACCAAATTGTACTTTCCTTAACTGTTGTTCAACTATGGGTCTAGCTCTTTGTTCCAATAGTTATGCGTACATTTTTCCTATAAGGCTCACGAGTGATATACCTCTGTATGTTTCACACTCTCTCATATTGCCTTTCTTTTTCCAAATTGGTACTATTATTGCCTGTTGCCAATCATCTGGGACTTTTCTTGCTTCCATGCTATATTAAAAAGTCTTGTTAGCCATTTAACTCCTGTTTCCACACAGGCCTGAATAGCTTCTGTGGTTAATCCATCTGGACCTGGTGATTTGTTTTTAGGACTTTTCTGTATAACTGCTTTGACTTCTGCAAGTATGAAATTTGGTTCTTGCGGTCCCTGGCTTTTAGGCACACAAGTGAGGTTTTCTATGTTATGTGTGGGGTTAAGTAGTTCTTGAAAGTATTCTGCCCATCTTGCTAGTCTTTGAATACTTGTTTTATTTGTCATCATTTATTTCTATGATATTCACCTAGATTTTCTATATATCCACATCTTTTCTTCCAACATTTTTTTATAGTCCATGGTTCTACACCAAATAATGTAGACACTGCACTTTGGTTAAAAATATTCTAGGAAAGTTTAGTTAGTTTAGTTTAGTTTCTAGGAAAGAATTCACTTTCATGCTTGCGCATTGTGAAATGCATTTTACTAACAATTTTTGTAAACTGTGAATTCTACATCTATTTGAACATTTCTAAAGAATTTAGAATACTAGGGACAGATATGTCATTAACAAAGTAGCAGTAGTAAATACAGTGTTTAATTGTATGTGAATTCACAGAATAATTATTCTGTTCAAATATAGACACGCACATTTTTGGTGTTACTTTTATAAAAGATATTTGCTGATTGGACATCAGTCAACCTATCGACTGTGTCCATCTGGTCATTAACTTCTTGTGGTTACCTGAACTGTACTCACCTATTGATTCGTGAGGTCATGAAAGAGGTCAAGGTCAAAACAACATTTTTGATAATAACTCGTGACAGGTTCAAAATAATCCCGTGAAACTTACCAGACACAAAACTCTCTAACCATATTATTGAAAGCCTATAATAGATTGATGCTTCTCGAATAAATTCAGTTGAAAATTCAATGCACAATTATGGCTCGTCTCACTACAGAACAACGACTCCTCATCGTTGGACGTTTACAGGCTAGACAGTCACAAAGTGTAGTAGCCAGAGAATTTAATGTGGTTAGAAGCACCATTAGTCGCCTTTGGGGGCGATTTCAAGAAACTGGCTCAGTGGCAGACCGGCTGCGCAGTGGAAGACCCAGATTCACAACTCCTGCCGAAGACCGCTTCATACGGCTGCGTCACCTTAGGAATTGATTTGCATTGCATCCTCCACAGTGCCAGTCATTGCCACGAGCTCGTTGAATTTCAGATCAAACGGTCAGGAACCGGTAGCCCAAAGACTCTGGTCTTTCAGAGACTCTACAGAGGTCGTGTTATTACGGACCGACATCACCAGAACTGACTGCAGTGGGCAAATCAGCATCATCAATCGAGGGATGACTGAATATGGGTTTTGTTTAGTGATGAATAATTATTTGTGCTCCAGCGACACGTTAGACGGAGAAGAGTTTACCATGTGAGCGCTACAATCAGAACAGCGTTGATGAGGCTCCTCCACATGGTGGTGGAGGTGTACTGATGTAGGGGGTGATCAATTTCATGGGAAGAAGTGACCTGGTGCAAATTGAAGGGTGCCTGAATGCCCAACGATACGTCGCTGAAATTCTTCATCCTCACGTCCTTCCACTTCTGGCTGCACGAAGGGTCAATTTTTCAGCAGGATAATGCTCGACCTCATGTGGTACAACTCACCACCCAGTTCCTCACTGACAACAATGTCCAGACCATTCTTTGGCCAGCCATGCCATCAGACATGAACCCCATAGAGCACTTATGAGATGAACTTGACAGATGACTCCACCAGTGAGATGTGGCTCCAGCCAATCTCCGACAATTGTCTCTTGCACTGCAGGAAGAGTGGGCAGCCATCCAACAACAGATCCAATGGCTAATCACATCCATGTCAAGGAGATGTCATTCTCTGATAGAGGCCATAAGAGGCCATACGCTTTACTGAAACAGAGACCTTAGTCTCAGAGACAAATAGCCCAAACCAAATTTAATGAACATCATTTCATTGTTAAAGTCGGAAAGTTTCTTCATGCCAGGATTGAAACATTAATTCCGTAAAATAAGATGTTCTTACAAGTTTGCAAATTAGGAAAAGCTAATGATTTTATTGGTTTTGTGTGTGTGAATCCTTTGAAAGACTGAGTTTTAACTCTTTAAGTCTGATAATTTTAAATGCTTCTCATTTAAACCCTGTAAAGGGCTTGTAAATACCTGGATGGCTTGACCATGTTGAATGGTCGAGACAAGAACACTGAGCTGATCCATGCTTCTGGTGATCAAGTGAGATGGCGAAACATGACCGCCCACGCTTCAAAAGGTGGTACATGGTTCAGTTTACATACTTTATCTGGTCAAATGTATTGTGGGTCAGACCAGTTTTACAAAATGTATACCAGGCAATTTTTGGGAAGTATAGATACAACGTGGATGGCTTGGACACATGGCATGGTCAAGACAAGAACTCTGAGCCAATCCACGACTCTGGCGATCATGTGAGCTGGCAAAACATGACCACCCACACTTATTGGCATGGCACATGATGATGATGATGATGATGATGATGATGATGATGATGATGATGATGATGATGTTGATGAGATGACAAGATAGGGAACTGCTTGCCTCACTTCATAACACAGTGACCTGCTAAATGTAAAGTTCTGTTATTTCACATGCCTGTGGTAGTGTCTACTGTGGAGTTAAAACTGTTCTCCTCTAACAGATCATGAGGTTACAACCCTTTGACTTGAGGAGAAGGCTGTTTATAATTTTTAAGGGTGAGGAAGGCCTAGACTACGGCGGCCTAGCCAGGTGAGTTGTTGGTTATATACAAAGTGTTACAAAGAACTAATCAGTATTTTGAAGGTGTATAGATTTGGTATCGCTAGAGAAGAAAATGGGCTTTTGAATTGGCATGTTACAGAAATGTTCTTAGGATATCATGGGCCAAGAAGAAAAAAAATACTAACATTGTTCAAGATCTGAACATTGAAGAAAACCGGCTCAGTGCAGCTTCTTGTCTCAGAAACTGAAATGTTTAGCATATTACACATCACACTGGCTTGGAGAGAACTTTCTTGGAAGGCATAATTCTTGGGAGGATAGGAAGGAATCGACCAGCCTGGAGATAGACACGGGACATCGCAGACATCTTGGGCATAGACACAGGACATCACAGACATCTTGGGCATAGACACAGGGCATGGCAGATATCTTGGGCATAGACACAGGGCATTGTGGACATCTTGGGCATAGACACAGGGCATCGTGGACATCTTGGGCATAGACACAGGGCATGGCAGACATCTTGGGCATAGACACAGGGCATCATGGACATCTTGGGCATAGACACAGGGCATCATGGACATCTTGGGCATAGACACAGGGCATGGCAGACATCTTGGGCATAGACACAGGGCATGGCAGACATCTTGGGCATAGACACAGGGCATTGCAGACATCTTGGGCATAGACACAGGACATTGCAGACATCTTGGGCATATACACAGGGCATTGCAGACATCTTGGGCATAGACACAAGGCATCGTGGACATCTTGGGCATAGACACAGGATATCACAGACATCTTGGGCATAGACACAGGGCATTGCAGACATCTTGGGCATAGACACAGGGCATCACAGACATCTTGGGCATAGACACAGGACATTGCAGACATCTTGGGCATAGACACAGGACATTGCAGACATCTTGGGCATAGACACAGGACATTGCAGACATCTTGGGCATGAGTGTGTGCATGAAGCGGGAGAATTGCAAAATTGCTTATATTTAAACCTTTCATTTACCTGGGAAGGTTTCCCTGGTCAGCAAATGCCCACAGAAGTCGGATGTGTTGGCCTAATGGTGCAAAAACTCAGCTCTGCTGTAAACAGGCGCAGCGCAATCATGTCCAAAAAAACTCTCCGGATGAACGCAGAAGAAGAAGAAACCTTTCATTTCAGCTATCAGACAAAGCATGAATACTCCTGTTAAAACCATTCAATGCAGTGGCTTGGTCATGCCAGATGATCAAATCTCAAAGGGCATTCTATATGGATAGCTGACAAATGGTAACTGAAAAATTGGACATCCACAGCACAGCTACAATTAAAAAATACATGCAAAAAAGAGTTGGGGATGTGAGAGATAGACAGAAAGACATGGAAATGTTGGAGATAGACAACCCCCTCCCCCCCCCCCCACAGATAGGGTGGGGGGAGGGGGGTTGTTGTACTTGCCAAGAGGAACACCAGACTGTGCAGTTAGAGGCTTCCTGCTCATAGGGAACTTCAATCTATGAATATGACTGAAGGAGACAATTATTTTTATACATTTTAAGTAAAGTTAAGGTCACTTTTACAGAATTTCAGACATTTGCGGCATATGGTGTTCAACCCATATTTGTATAGACCAGTCGGCACATGAAGGGTGATGTGGTCCATATCACACCAGCTGTCTCTGCTTCCCTGGACATTTCCTGCTTTCTCTGCTTCCCTGGACATTTTCTGCTGTCTCTGATTTCCTGGACATTTCCTGCTGTCTCTGCTTCCCTGGACATTTCCTGCTGTCTTTGCTTCCCTGGACATTTCCTGATGTTTTTGCCTCCCTGGACATTTCCTGCTGTCTCTGCTTCCCTGGACATTTCCTGCTGTCTCTGCTTCCCTGGACATTTCCTGCTGTCTCTGCCTCCCTGGACATTTCCTGCTGTCTTTGCTTTCCTGGACATTTCCTGCTGTCTCTGCTTCCCTGGACATTTCCTGCTGTCTTTGCCTCCCTGGACATTTCCTGGTGTCTTTGCCTCCCTGGACATTTCCTGCTGTCTTTGCTTCCCTAGACATTTCCTGCTGTCTTTGCTTCACTGGACATTCCCTGTTGTCTTTGCTTCACTGGACATTTCCTGCTGTCTCTGCTTCCCTGGGCATTTTCTGCTATCTCTGCTTCCCTGGACATTTTCTGCTGTCTTTGCTTCCCTGGACATTTCCTGCTGTCTCTGCTTCACTGGACATTTCCTGCTGTCTTTGCTTCCCTGGACATTTCCTGGTGTCTTTGCCTCCCTGGACATTTCCTGCTGTCTCTGCTTCCCTGGACATTTCCTGCTATCTTTGCTTCACTGGAAATTTCCTGCTGTCTTTGCTTCCCTGGACATTTCCTGCTGTCTTTGCTTCCCTGGACATTTCCTGCTGTCTCTGCTTCACTGGACATTTCCTGCTGTCTTTGCTTCCCTGGACATTTCCTGCTGTCTCTGCCTCCCTGGACATTTCCTGCTACCCATTTTAGGCTGAGTTGACCTGAGAGCCCAGGTCTGTTTTAAAAACCTGCCTCAGTGTGGATTTGAACACATGACCACCAGACCATCTGGTAAGCATGCTAGCCACTGCACTACCGTGGCTTCCTGTTATTATGTTTTGTGGTTAATATTGTGTGAATTTTGTCTGTTCCAGGGAGTGGTTCTTTCATGTGTCGCATGACGTTCTGAACCCCATGTACTGTCTGTTTGAGTACGCCAGCACCAGCAATTACAGTCTGCAGATAAACCCGGCCTCCAGTATCAACCCCGACCACCTACAGTACTTCAAGTTTATTGGGAGGTTTATTGCTATGGTATGTGTGTCTGCTAGCTGTGTTCATGTTCATTGGAAGGTGTCTTGCCTATTGTAGGTGGCTCGCCTATTGTAGGTGGCTCGCCTATTGTAGGTGTCTCGCCTATTGTAGGTGGCTCGCCTATTGTAGGTGGCTCGCCTATTGTAGGTGGCTCGCCTATTGTAGGTGGCTCGCCTATTGTAGGTGGCTCGCCTATTGTAGGTGGCTCGCCTATTGTAGGTGGCTCGCCTATTGTAGGTGGCTCGCCTATTGTAGGTGGCTCGCCTATTGTAGGTGGCTCGCCTATTGTAGGTGGCTCGCCTATTGTAGGTGGCTCGCCTATTGTAGGTGGCTCGCCTATTGTAGGTGGCTCGCCTATTGTAGGTGGCTCGCCTATTGTAGGTGGCTCTGTTTGCTATCTTTGTGCTCATTGGATGGTTTAGCGCTATTGGTTGTTTGATTGCCATCTGTGTTCATGTTCAATGGACAGTTTCTTGCCTATAGGTATGCCTGTTTGCTGTCATCATATTCATTGAAAGGTTAAGTGTTGTCTGTCAGCTATTTTACAGTTTATTGGAAGGGGTGCGTGCATTAAGAGCGTCCTTTTATCTTAGTTGGCTGAATAATACTTTTTTTTTCTTTATGCGACTTGTTCACGGTTATTTGTATTTAGTGTCCGAAACTTTCTACCTGATGGGATAGCCTGCCCTAAGCACGACCCTTCCTTAGCTGCCTCTTATGGCATGCCTGGTTGGGTGCAGTAACTGTAACTTTTTTCATATTGTAACATTCTAGTGTTTGACTTTATTACTTATATTATAACTCTTACATTATTATTTCCACTCTGTGATGGTGTAATGTAAACTGTGACAAGTTTTAAAATATGTCCATTATTTTGAAATGTTATCTTATATCATCATGCCCATTTTTAAAAAATTGTAACATATAATGATGTGTAACTTTCTTATAAAATTTAACATGTGTTACAATGTCCATTGGTTTTACATGTCAACATATATTGCTACATCAGTTGTTTTAAAATGTGGACAGAAGTTCAGCTTAGCCGAATGGATAAGAGCATTCGATCTTAAACATCCAGTGTGCTGATGTTGAAGTAAGGGGTTCAACCCCTACTCTGGTCAGTTGGACTAACATGCTGACTTCTCGTCCTCGACTTGGGGATGTAAATTACATGTACTTCTGAGGTCTGAGTGGGTTTGCCTGATGGCGAGGGACACTGGCAATACGGAAAGCTAATCCACACGCAAAATTCAGTCCAGTGCTACTAGAAGCAGCGTGTACGGCCTAAGCTTCAGTTTACAGCTAGCGAGCACCCAAAATAAATTTGGACATATATTGCCATGCCCATAGTTTTAAAATGTTAGCATATACCACTGTCCATTGTTTTAAAATGTTAACATGTCCATTATTTTGAATTGTTGTTAACATATATTTTGTTGCCCATTGTTTTAAAATGTTCATTTATACTGATGTAGCTCCCACCCTCTTTGGAATATACTTTTTCACTTCTACTGAAATATGCCTTTCGTGATCAGGATTGTGGTATATACATTCACTCATGCTCAGATGGCGGCCTCTACAATGCTCAGAGGTTGAAGGCCAAGACCAAAATTAGGAGGGTACTTATCAGAGAGTTGCTTTTTGCAGATGATGCTGCAGTTACGACCCACTCTGAGAAAGAATTACAATGTCTACTATCTGCATTTTCCAATGCTTGTTCTGAAATTGGTTTAACAATTAGCAAAGAGAAGACACAGATTATGTCACAAGGTGCACATCAATCTTGATTATACCATCAATATTTATTGACGACGCCGAACTAGAGACAGTAGACCATTTTACATATCTAGGATCAGTGGTAAATAGCAAATTATCCCTAGATCAGGAAATCAACATCTGGATTGGTAAGGCAGCAACAACAATGAACAGGTTAAGAAAAAGAGTCTGGGAGAACAGGAAGCTTACTGCCAAAACAAAAGTCCTTGTCTATCAAGCCTGTGTCCTTAGTACTCTTCTTTATGGCAGTGAAGCCTAGACAACTTACTCACACCAAGAGAAACATTTAAACAGCTTTCATATGCAGTATCTGGGAAGAATTCTTGGTATTAAATGGCAAAACAAAATCACAAATACTGATGTATTGGAAAGATCAGGTTGTGTGACGGTTTATTCCATGCTCAGTCTCCATAGACTTAGATGGATAGGACATCTTAGGAGGATGGATGATGGTAGAATACCAGATGACATCTTTCTTGGTGAATTACAGATGGGTAAGAGATCTCAGGGTCGGCCTCTACTATGATACAAAGATGTGTGTAAGAGGGACATGATTGATCTAGGCATTGATAATGCACATTGATAGCAAGTCGTCGCTGAACATGTTGCATGGAGGGCAAACATCAGAAATTTAATAAAGACAAAGGAGAAAATTATTGCAAATAAGTCACACACCGAGCGTGTGAGACATAAAGTGGTGCATGATGGTGGAAATGACCACGTGTTCACATGCACCCACTGTGGACGAACATTTACAGCGCGAATTTGCCTTATCAGTCACATTCGCTACCGCCATGGGTAATGGTTATTATGCCTTTTTAAAGCACAAACTATCATCTGTCAAGACGGCAAGGTGCCAATGATATACTGATGTAAACACAAAAGCCATATATCACATTATTTCTTGCCTGGCATATTTCGTGCAGCAAAATGTACCAGGTAATAAATCATGCAGTATATTTTTTTACGGCTTCTGTGTTTAAATTCACCAAGGGAATACATTATTTTGACAATACTGGTGTGTCCATGGTTTAAAATGTTTCTTATATTGTACTTGCATTGTTGGAAACTCACAGGCCCTGTACCATGGGAAGTTCATCGACAGTGGTTTTACTCTACCTTTCTACAAGAGAATGTTAAACAAGAAGCTGACGATCAAAGATCTGGAATCTGTCGACTCTGAATATTACCAGTCCCTGTTGTGGATCAAGTAAGTTTGTTTTTATGTCTGAGGTCTTTGTGAAATTTGTTCCTCAAATTTCATTGGTTTAGTTTAGTTTAGTCAATGGATCAACATCACAGCACATTAAATTTCATTGGTTGATTTCATGTAACTTCTTTGAAAATAATATAGACATGGAAATGCGTGAGGCAGAGAAACCAGGAAAGAAATTCGAATTTAGGCCCAGTGTGGATTAACCCGGTCAATAAACACCCGAAGAAGTCAAATAAAGGGGCTGCGTGGTCTCGAGGTATAGTGTCCGCCTCGAGTGCTGGAGGTCCCGGGTTCAAGCCCCGGTGTGGACCGGGATTTTTTCACATGGATTTCTAGTAATAAAATTTCCCCTGATCTCTGGGTAGTGAGATCGGATGCCCGTGTGTATTGTTGCGCACGTAAAATATCCCTAGGCAGTTGGAAATCGAAAAAGAGTAGCCTAACAGCGCTGCCAGGGCAAAATTTCGAGTTAAAAATCTACCCAAAGTATTTCAGGATCCTCACCGCGCTACGGAGTTTGGGCACTGAGCTGAGTTTCTCCAAACTCAGGTTTGAGTTAGGAGAAGAACGGAGCACTTATGGGTTACACCCGTGTGCCGTGATGTTGATCCATCGACTAAACTACTCTAGTCAGATAAGTCGACTGATCGGCACATGTATTGCAGCTGTGCTTTAAATAGGCACAATGCATTTATGACCAAAACAAACATTTTGGGCAAACGAAGAAGAAGAAGAATCTTTTCTGCAGGCAGTAATAAAAAATATGTTCTACAAAGGATCTGCAACATAACGATAAATCCATTTAGTCAACGCAAAAATTTGCACGGCTACCATATCCCCAACATCGCATAATGACATGCCAATGGAATTACTTTACATTTACAAGGTGAATTTAAAATTGTTATGCTGGTGCTAGGTAGCCTCAGTAGCACAGTGGCTAGCACACTTACTAGTCAGCTCAGTGGTCTTGTGTTTGAATTTGCATCAGGACAGATTTGTAAACACATGAACAGGTCTTCCAGGTCAGCCCAACCTAAGATGGGTGGCAGGAAATGTCTCGGAGAGTAAAGATGGTCAGTGTGATATTGACCACATGACCTCTGGACTGCCCATTGGTCTATCAAAATAATGGGTAGCACAGTATGCATAATGTGCCTCATGGCACTTCAAAATATGGCACATCAAAATATGGCGCATCAAAATAGTCCTTTACATACTTTTACTCAACTACTGATATATTTATTTATGAAAGAATGTTTGATGTCATATGATGTTGTGTACTGTTACTTGATTGTCTCAACCATGATTGTCTCAACCCAGAGAAAACAACATTGATGAGTGTGGTCTGGAACTGTTTTTCTGTGCTGACTTTGAAGTTTTGGGCAAGGTTGATCAGCATGAGTTAAAACCTGGAGGTAGTGAGATCAGAGTGACAGAAGAAAACAAGGAAGAGTACATCAAGTGAGCATCCTCGTGTTTTAATTCCTTGTTCTATAACATTAATCACATTCACAGTTTAGATTGTAATTAGCTAGATACAAATGGGGAACAAAATTGTTTGAAACTGAAATTTGCAGATCTATAAATCTGTCTGCAGTTTGTAGCCCTCTTATTAATGTTTTTAAATGTTTGTAACCCATGCCAGAATAGTTCATTTATCATGTACCATGCCAATAAGCGTGGGCGGTCATGTTTCGCCATCTCACTCAATCACCAGAGTCATGGATCAGCTGTGTGTTCTTGTCTCAAGCCATAGTAGTAGTAGGCCTCTTTCAGTCCTGAAGGACTATAGAGTTGTGCCGCTGGGGAGGTACCTGACAGCACCACTGGTGACTGTATAGTCCAATGCGAGAGTGACAATCTCTGTCACAGTTTCCGCATCTGTAAGACGAGGCAAGTCCCGCAGTAAGTGACTGCGTTTTAAGCCTTGCCGCCTATCCTCAGTTTGTTGGATCAGATTGTGCTCAAAGAGCACCAGTCCGTTTCGTACATCTCTTCTCTAGGAACATCTGTCTTTAGCAACTCTTTCCCACGTGTCTGGATCTACTCCAAGGGTTTTCATATCCTGTTTACACACATCCCTATATCGCAATTGGGGTCTTCTGGTTGGCCTCTTTCTTGTGGCTAGTTCTCCGTATAGGAGATCTTTCGGAATACGTTCATCCTCCATTTGAGATGCGTGGCCCAGCCACCGGAGGCGTCTCTGCTTGAGGAGGGAGTGCACTGTGGTAATGTCTGCTCTTTCAAGCACATGTTTGTTTGTTATGTGGTCTTTCCATGATATGCCCAGGATACATCTCGGACATCTCATATGGAAGGAGTTCAACTTTCTTCCCTGTCTTGAGTACAGGGTCCTAGGATTCAGACCCAGTAGAGTAGTGTGCTAACAACACAAGCTTTATATACTTGAAGCTTTTGTATGCTCTATTAGTCTATTATTCTCCCAAACTCTTTTAGTTAGCCAGGAAAATGTTGTGGCTGCCTTTCCAATGCGTCTGTCGATTTCTGTCTCTAATAAAAGATTATCTGATATTGTCGACCCCAAATACACAAACTCGTGGACGACCTTCAATTCGTAATTAGAAATTTTGATTGACGGAGGTGCACCAGCATCTTGTTCCATCACGTGTGTTTTATTTAGGCTGATGGTGAGCCCAAAGTCTTTGCAGACAGCTGCAAAACGATCTATGAGCCATTGGAGATCTTCTGCACTATGAGTAGATGTCTCAACCATACCACGTGGCCACGCCATCCAGGTATTTACTTCTCTGCCTTCCCCTTGTTCTCTTCCCCTCAATTTTGCCAGTTGTCTCCAAGTTCTCCAAATTTCTTCTTCTCATAATGTGACCAAAAAATGTTGACTGTCTACGTCTAATTTCTCTAATCATTTTACGATTTTCATTTGTTTCTTATAGGACTTGGTCATAGGTTATTCTGTCTATCCATGGTATTCTTTGCATATTCCTCATTGTCCATGCTTCACATCCATACAAAAGTACAGGTTCTATATAGCGCCTCAACACACTTTTTCTCGTTGCAAATGACATCTTTGTATTTGTCTTTTTATTGGCCAGAATAGACACACTGCAAATGTTTATCACTAGAAATGAAGAAGATGAAGAAGAAGAAATTTGCAGTTGGACAAGTGGAAACTAACAGCTGGTTATAATTTGAAGCTTGCTATCCCTGTGGGCATTGGGCTGGAGTAGAAATTTGAAATTAGAAATTTTGCCCGGGCAGCGCCGTTTGGCTACTCCTTTTCGATTTCCAATTGCCAAGGGATATTTTACGTGTGCAACAATACACACATTTCTAGTTAAAAATATACCCAAAGTATTTCAGGATCCTCGCCAGTGCTACGGAGGTTGTGCACTGCGCTGAGTTTCTATGGACTCAGGCTTGAGTTAGGAGAAGAACGGAGCACTTATGGGTTACACCCGTGTGCCGTGATGTTGATCCGTCGACTAAACTAAACTAAACTGAACTATTGGGTTCGAGTATGTTGGCAATGAAACACCTAAAATGTAGGTCAGTATAGCCAAATGCATAAGAACATGCTCTTAAACATCTGGTGTGCTGATGCCGAGGTAAGGGATTCGACCCCTAAACCGGACAGTTGGACTAAAATATTGACCTATCGTCCTTGACTTGGGGGCATAAATTACAAGTACCTCTGAAGTCGGAGTGGGTTCGCCTGATAGCAAGGGACACTGTTAATAGTGAAAGCTAATCCACACACAAAATTCAGTCCAGCACTAAAAAAAACACCTAAAACCTGTGGAGGAAATATTACCGACCTTGACCTGATTGCAGAATCCTGACCTGGCTACATCCTAATATGCCTGTCCTCAGGTGTTTGTTAAGTTCCAGTCTTGCACGTCCAGCTGGTTTCTGAGCTTGGAGAGGGGAAGGAATGTTTTGTAGCATAGCCACTGTGGATATGGTACTTAAGACACAGCTCAGGAGGAATATCTCAACGCCAAACTCACTCCGATAAATGCAAACTCTTGTCAAGGTTTCAATGACCTGAATGCCAATGTAGTGGACTGAACAGTTAAAACTCAGAGGATGCATCAACCAAACAACCATCTAAGCTAGGCAACTGCAGCGTAGCATCAAGCTGTCAAACATGATGTGTTTAACTTAGCATGTGGCAGACATAATACTTCTTCATATCCTCCTCCTTCTCCTTTAGGTGCCATTCCTGAACAGTTGTAATTCCTGTCATTTGATATTTTGATGAAGTTGATGCTGCTTATATTTTTATTTGTTGCCCAGCTGTTTAAGCTGTCCACATACCTCTTGCTTTGTCTTCCTCTGCCTCACTTGCCAGGTATTTTGCCAATGTCCCTATACCACCTCTTCTGTAGATATGTCATATAATCTTTATTTGTCTTTTCCTTATGGTTTTGATGAGGATCTTGTAACAATTATAGCTGTCAATTCATCAAGCTGAAATATGTACAAATAGACATGATAGTCAGTGTAAAATTACCATAGTAGACAATTCAAATTACCATGTGAATATATGTGTTGTGTTGTATATTTCAGCTTGAAGGATATATCTTGTTGCTTTAGTGTATGTTGTGTGAATTCTGAAGTATGTACCTGACCAAGATGCAGCAAAATATGCCTGGCAATAAATCTGCAATCTATTGTTTGTGTCTTATTGTTCAAAAGAGAAAATTGTTAAAAAATCTCTTGGCAGTTGGAAATCAGTGCAAAAAAACATGCCCTATAGGCCACTGCCGGGCTAAATTTCAAAATTCCAAAAAAGAATATTTATAGCATGTGGGATTCTGGTATAGACACATTTTAGTTTGTGCAGTATTGCAAAGCCTGTGCACTGTGCTGGAATTCTCCTGGAGTGATTTATGGGGCGAGACTAGATCACTTTATTGACATATCCGTGTATACAGTCAGTGATCCTTTAGGCACAAACTCCATCCTGTTTTTTCCACACCGAAAACAATACATTCTGGGCAGTCTCTCTCTCTCTCTCTCTCTCTCTCTCTCTCTCTCTCTCTCTCTCTCTCTCTCTCTCTCTCTCTCTCTCTCTCTCTCTCTCTATATATATATATATATATATATATATATATATATATATATATATATATATATATATATATATATATATGTAAAATACATTCCTTTGTTGGCTTTGAACTTTCTAAAAGACGGTGAAGGCTCCAGAATAGTGGCAAACCTTCCACAAAAGACAGGCGACCAACTGCTTTCTGATGAAGATAGGCCAAAAGGGATATTTAAATCTTAATTTTTTGAATGAAGACCGATGTGTACTGGTTGTTAGGCGAATCGTCTGGAGGAGTTAAAGCTGAAACCTGATGTGTTGGTGCACAGGCCATGTGAGCCCTGAAAAGGGTTTGCATCTCAGAGAGAGTTGGGGTAAAGACTTTTCTCCCGGTCAAATTCAAAAGCACCCTCTTCCTGGGGTCCCTTGTCTAAGCTCAGAAACCAGTGGCGTGTGCAAGACTGGTACTGGAATGTCACATCTGTGGAGGAACATGTTAGGTTGTATCTAGGTCAGGTTAGGCTGTATCTAGGTCATGTTAGGGTGTAACTAGGTCATGTTGGGTTTAAACTAGGTCATGTTAGGGTGTAACTAGGTCATGTTAGAGTTTGATTGATTGATTGATTGATTGATTTAAGAACTGAATCACAGGTCATGTTAGGGTGTAACTAGGTTCTGTCAGGGTGTAACTAGGTCATATGAAGGTGTAACTAGGTCCTGCAAGGGTTAACTAGGTTATGTGAGGGTGTAACTAGTCTTGTTAGCGTGTAACTAGGTCATGTCAGGGTGCAACTAGGTCATGATTCAGCACGGCCTGGCTGGGATGAGGCCTGGGCTGGTGGTGTTTCTTCCACAGATTTTAGGCATTTCATTGTTAACAGTCTTCAGCCAGGTGCCCAGGGGGAGCCTTTACATGTAGGTATGAACCAACCTGTTCATGTTGACTGTTTCTAGTTTGATGACAAACTGGCGTTTTACAAGAGGAGTCGAAGATCAGACGAAGGCTTTTCTTGAAGGCTTCAATGACGTTGTGCCTTTACAGTGGCTGCAGTACTTTGATGAAAGAGAACTGGAGGTCAGTATTTATTTTCTGTCCTTTATCCTCTTCTAGGGCATAAGTCCTCAACCAACCCAGGCCAAGTCGACCTATCTTTTTATTTTTTCCTTCTGCAGCTCACATTATGTCCTCCCTGTATAATGCATCATCATTAAGTGCCTTGTCAGCTGGTGTACACGTTAATGTTTCTCCACAGATTGCGATCTTTGGTGTTGTGGATCAACTCTGCTGATGATATTCCTCCATGCCACTGTATCAGTCCATCCAGCGTAATTTCTATTGGTCTGCCTCTGCTTCTCTTTCCCTTGATCTTTCCAGTTGTCACGATGTTCTCCAATGTCCTCTCTTCTCATCACATGACCAAAGAAGGCTGTTTATCTCTTTCTTATTGTTGAATATAATGTTCTAGATTCATTAGCCTCTATATAATACTTATTTGACATATTTTCTTCTCTGTGTATTTTCATGTCTCCCTTTGTTTTATCTACCCTGTTCCAATGAAGAGACCTTCTAGTCATACTGTTCTTGAGTTTACCTTATTTAGTGTCTTTTCCTTACCTCAGAATTCACTGAAATATGTGTAGTTCTTTCCAAAAGATCTGCCAAAGTGATCCTGTCAGGCGATTCTAGTTCTTGTATTCTGCGCAAGCAGCAGTTTATGAATGTTTGTTGTTTATTAGTGATTGTTTTAGTAGTGTGCCTTGCTTTTTAAAAACAAAATCTATACAGTAGTACTGATTTAACATTATAGTTATTACATATTCAGTGTTTGGTTATTGATTTAATTTGTTTTGAACTCCACAAATGTCCTAGTGTGATGAAAGGTTGAGGTAGGTAGTTATTGTTTGAATTGATGATGTTAGGGTTAAACTGAAGCTTTTCAAATGTGTTTATATTGTATGGATGTGAAGCATGAACAATGAGCAGATAGGCTGAAAAACTTCTGATGGCTGTGGAGATGTGATTTCTGAGGAAAATGTAATGAATACCATGGACAGACAGAGAAACCAATGGCCAAGTCCTACAAGAAAGAAATGAAAACCATAAACTGATTAGAGAAATTAGACGCAGACAGTCAGTTTTTTGGATATGTTATGAGAAGAAATAAACTATAGAACTTGGTGACAACTGGCTAGATTCAGGGGAAGAGAACATGGGGAATGCAAAGAAGCAAATACCTGGATGGCTTGGCCACATGGCATGACCGAGACAAGAGCACAGAGCTGATCCACGACTCTGGTGATCACATGAGATGGCAAAGCATGACTGCCTACGCTTATCGGCATGGAACATGATGATGATATATGAATGGGTGAAATATCATGGCAGAAAATGAAAACAAACAAACAAATATGAAGAAACTGGGATGGAAGATGACATTGAATGATATCATGGAGAGACATTCATTCATTCAGTAGCATGTCCTTTGCAGAACCTTGCTTCCATAACAACCTTCCAGAAAAAACCTCTGATCATAAGCAGGATGTCCCACGTCCAATAGACCCATCTGGAGATCATCCGCCACATCCTGCCACCCATCTTCTCTTTGGCCTTCCTCTTCCTCTCTTCCCAGGCATAACCCCTCCATTATTATTCTCTCCAAACTTTTGTGACGTTTCAAGTGACCAAAATATTTCACTTTTCTTTGTTTTATCGTCTTTAATAGCCAAAATTCTTCAATATTCAGCTCTTGAAGTATGGATGCATTTGTTCTTTTCTTTACCCAAGATATTCTTAGAGTTCGTCTATAACGTTTATATTCAAAGGCATTTATGGGGAGACAATTAAAGCTAAAAATGTAGTTGCATGTCCTTTAGGGTCGTCACAATCAACCCCAGCATTGTTTGGCTGTTTGTGATTTACTAAGAAATTGTTATATTCATTAATGTACTACTGGTTCTTTGAGCTACCAATGCTCATATCATTGAAATCAACATAAGGCTGTCTGCTTCCATTTTGTCTGTGTCTGATTTAGAATTTTGACTCACTATGTCGGGAAATTATGAAACACATTCACTGCCCCTAAGCCACACCGCCTGTCACAATTAAGGCACTTAAGTCATTGAAAGAGCCCTATAAAGGGTCAGTTGAAGGGAAAAATGGAGTAGAAGCCTGTAAGAGAACATTACATGTAGATGTACTGACCTGGACTTTGATGTTGAGATAATTGTGACGGGTTGATGAATATGTTACAGCTCATTATGTGTGGTATGTAAGAAATTGGTGGTGAGATGATTATGACAGGTTGATGAATATATTATAGCTCATGTTGTGTGGTATACAAGAAATCGATACTGAGATAATTGTGATGGGTTGATGAATGTGTTACAGCTTATGTTGTATGTTATTTAAGAAATTAATGTTGCGATAATTGTGACGGGTTGATGAATATTTTACAGCTCATGTTGTGTGGTATGTAAGAAATTGATGTTGAGATAATTGTGACGGGTTGATTAATATTATTACAGCTAATGTTGTGCGGTATGCAAGAAATCGACGTTGACGACTGGGAAAGAAACACCATCTACCGACATTATCAACGCACCAGCAAACAAGTGGTTTGGTTTTGGAAGGTAAGGTTAATTAACACCTGATTGCAATTTAGAGAATGCATGTGCAAACCCTGTTAAGCTCATCCGTCAAAGGCTACACATAAACAGTCCTAATGCAGTGGTTGGTTTAAGGATGCATGCTTTATTTAATTTTTAGAAGTGCTTCTTAGCAGGAGTGACAAACAGTGATACTTCATATTAATATATCTGGAAATTCCTCTGGGCATTTGTGTCATGGGTGAATTAAATCATTTGGGTCTTCAGTGGTGGGTGCAGGTCAGATCCCCTGCTGTCCAGATCCGATGAGGAAATTCAGGACACATGTCTCTGTTTGTCCAGTTTAAAGACAGTTTGTGGATACTCAAGTAACAGCCTTGAAATGGCTCGTTATATCATTTAGCTAAGACTTGGCAACCCCTGAAGTAGGAAAGAGGTTGTTAGCTGTCTAGATTAAAGTTCTGATGAAATTTTTAAACGGACACTATGACTCTTCCACTTCTGGTAGTTAAATAGTTAACCACCACTACATGTTTTTCCTTTATATAGGGTGTATTTTTAATGACTGCTGGGTTTTTGAAAATATTGCAGTTCCAAGTTTTGTATTCACACTCTGTGAACTCATGCAACATAAAAGGTGAATACAAAACTTGGAACTGCAATATTTTCAAAAACCCCACAGTCATTAAAAATATACCCTGAATATCATACTTACATTTGAACATCCATAACCATTCAGAAATGTGCTTACATTAAAACTATCTGAATACAATGCTGAATTTATTTGCTTTCAATCTATTTCATATTTCAAATCAACAAATAGATAGTTTGCTGTCATTATTCAAACAAGTTGTATTAATACAAACAGATTAATCATTCTGATTACCAATAGAAGGGAGTTGGGGTAGCATAGTTGCTAGGTACTCACAGGACTATTCTGGTGGTCATCATCATCATCGTCTTCCACTTTTGCCATCAAGCATCGTGGGAAGGAATAATTAGCACTCCAGCGCCGATGGGTGGCTTTGGATAGTGTCATTCCGTGTGATTGTACAATGTCTTTGATGTCGTCAATCCATTTTCTTCTCGGGTGACCTCTTGGTCTCGTCGCAGATGATCTTTGATGTAGAGCCAGTGATGGTAGTTGATGGTGTTGCATTCTAACGAGATGGCCAAACCACTTGATCTTCTACACTGGGCCAGGTTGACCCAGACTAAAATAATGGGTACCAGGAAATGACTTGGAAAGTCAAGGCAGCCGGCTTAATGCTGATCAGAAAGGACATTGGCTTAATGACAGTGAATTACCATAGGAACATGCCAGCATTCTCTGAGTTGAGTTGAGTTGAGTCAAGAACTGACATCATTACACTCTGGGCATTCCCATAAGTGCTCAGTCATCAAGTTCAACAACCAGCGAAGAGTTCCAATACTGATGGTGCCCCTTGCAATCTGATTATATGTCCGTCTTGTTTTACCTCTGAGTGACGACTGTCGACCAGATCCTCTGACCCCTTGCTGCATGATTCTCTCTAGACCATGATAGTCTATCCTATCTTCAGCATTAATCACATGCTCTCAGAGGGCCTTCACCACATTTTTTGTCATTTAGGTTGTTGCAGTTTGTCTTAGAAGAATTCTAAACCTTCACTGGACAGATTTCAGAACCAATACGCAAATAAGACAAGAGACTAAGCAAGATATTGTATCGAATTTTATAAGAAAACGCTGTTGGAACTACATCAGCCATGTACTCAGAATGGACAAGACAAGACTCCCCAATCAAGCCTTCTTATGGTCACAAGTAGGGAAAAGAAAACGGGGAAGAGCAAGACAGACCCTGCGTAGAACCATCATCAGAGAAGGCTTATTCAACGGCCAAGTGAACATCCAGGATCTACAATGTGTAGCAGCGAACCGCCGGACATGGAGAGCCATGACTTCTGCCCTATGCACTGCCTTAGACTCAAGAGGAAAGACTAACTAACTAAGTTTGTTAGAGGACACATAGTAACATATACAGTATGAGTATGATTACAATTTGCAGATGGTGAGAGAAATAGACAATGAGAAGCGAACCAGGTTGCTGCAGTTTGTTACAGGCACATGCCGTCTGCCAGTTGGTGGCTTTGCTGAACTCATGGGTGGGTATTGTTCACATACATATAAATGATAGTTACAGTAATAATGGGGGATGCAGTAGCGTAGTGGCTAGACACATACCTACTGGTCATGGGTTTAAATCCGCATTGAGGTGGATGTTAATGACCCGAGTCCCAGATTGACTCAGTGTTAAATGGGTACCAGGAAATGTCTTGGAAAGTAAAAGTGGCCAGCAAGACACTGACCACATAACCCACCAGGTTCCTATTTAGAAAATATTATTGTGGCACCAAATGCCCCGTGTATAAAAATATTGTTTTACACCATATGCCCTATCTATAAAAATATTGTTGTAGCACCATATGCCCCGTCTATACAAATATTGTTTTAACACTGTGTGCCCCATCTATAAAAATAGTTTTAGCACCATATGCTCCATCTATAAAAATATTGTTTTAGCACCATATGCCCCATCTAAAAATATATTGTTTTAACACCATATGCCCCATCTATAAAAATATAGTTTTAACACCATATGCCCCACCTATAAAAATAGTTTAAGCACCATATGCCCCATCTATAAAATTATTGTTTTAGAAACATATGCCCCATGCACCTTAACTGATTAACTGCCATGGGATGATTAATCGTCTTAAGTGACTTCCCGTGTCTGCCATGGGCTGATATATCGCCAAAATGTTGTCATTGCGTTATAATAAAACATGTCTGCTAACATATTAGCAACAATTTTAGTCATAGCTGTGACACGCTATTTCCCATTTTCCACCATCTAATTTTGTTTGGTCCAAACTTATTTTTTGTTTGGCACTGAATCAGTTTAGGTCCTTTACTTATAGTGCTAATAATGTTGTGCTTTTTTTTATCATAAATTACATTATTTTATGATATCCTGTTGAGGTGAAGAGATCTTATTGCCCCAGACTGTGTAGCTGCATTTTGCACTCCGATGCCATTTGAAGGAAGATGCATTAGCTGATACAAGGATGCGTTAGCTGATACAAGGATGCATTAGCTGATACAAGGATGCATTAGCTGATACAAGGATGCATTAGCTGATACAAGGATGCATTAGCTGATACAAGGATGCATTAGCTGATACAAGGATGCATTAGCTGATACAAGGATGCATTAGCTGATACAAGGATGCATTAGCTGATACAAGGATGCATTAGCTGATACAAGGATGCATTAGCTGATACAAGGATGCATTAGCTGATACAAGGATGCATTAGCTGATACAAGGATGCATTAGCTGATACAAGGATGCATTAGCTGATACAAGGATGCATTAGCTGATACAAGGATGCATTAGCTGATACAAGGATGCATTAGCTGATACAAGGATGCATTAGCTGATACAAGGATGCATTAGCTGATACAAGGATGCATTAGCTGATACAAGGATGCATGGAGTCAGTTGGAGATCACAGCCTGAGTTTGAGATTGTTGGAGATGACTGTAGTAGGTTTTCCCTGGCATTCAAAACAGTGAGAAGGTGGCTGACTATAACTTTTTCTACCTATATGTGGTTGATAGACTTGCCCACTTTAACATTGTTATTACTATTGTACATTCTGTCAATATACATTTGGTAAATTATCCTCGTATTTTAGCATTGTTACTGTAAGGAGAGAGTTTTAGAGAGGAGAGTTTTAGAGAGGGGAGTTGGAGAGAGTTTTAGAGAGGGGAGTTGGAGAGAGTTTTAGAGAGGGGAGTTCTAGAGATAGTTCAAGATAGTTCTAGAGAGGAAATCTCTACATCACATTTTCCATGGAGATGGTACCTTAATAACGGGTTGGGAGAACAATCTACGCCAGCTCCCTCCAATAGGTGAAAGCCCTTTTTGAGCTCAGTTGACCTGAACATCAGTTCAAGAGCTCAAACTCACAGTCTTCAAGAGAATTTACATACTCCAACAAGAATACAAATATTTAAGATTGTATTCATATTTTATCATCATAATACAAAAACAATTACCACTTTGATCTAACAATCCTTTTCTTTTCCTGGAATATCTAGGGAGCAATGGACCTCAGAGATTCTGTATTGAGAAAGTTGGCAAAGAGACATGGTTGCCTCGCTCTCACACCTGTTTCAACCGGTTAGATCTGCCACCATATCGCAGCTACGAGCAGCTGGTGGAGAAGCTCAACTATGCCATTGAGGAGACAGAGGGATTTGGACAGGAGTAGAGCTAGTGATTGGATTGTAAGCAGAGCTTTATCATCAGTCAAACAGGGATGATGGTCAAGGGCCACAGTAAAACCATCTACAAAATTTAATCAGGCCCACAACTTCAAATATATAAAACAGTGGCAGATAGAGTATATTCATTATATTGTTTTATAGATATGTATGTGGGTAACACTAGCAGAGTAGAATGTATCCCCAATCAATGGAGGGGTATTGTATGTAGTCTCCTGCCCTGTATCACCCATTGGAGCTTTGTCACATCTAGGTTTGTCACTTGTTTTAATTTCTTTTCACTTTGTGGCAGTGTGGTATATGAGAGATGACCATCCAAGACAATATTCCTTACACATGATAAGGATAACAGTCTCTGGAATGGCTTTGGCTTGAAAAATAGAATATTCTAGAGGAAAAGATCCTGATAGAGAAGGGACTAATCCTAATCATACGGCAAGAGTCTGGTAGACATCTGTGTTGCTCCTGATTCCCTCTGGCTTTAGGTACTGAAGACGATGATTAAAAAATCTTCACAGTAGTGGGTGAATGAGGTACAAGTCCCACTGTGTTTCTAATTGTAACTAAAGGTTCAATTCAATCTATATTCCACTGTAACCATTCATTGCTAAAAGATGGGAGTCTGTTGTGCAGAATCAACCTCTTCAAAGTTTTGACTTTTCTTACTATGTTTCTCTAGTGTAATGTCTTTCCTAAATTATATTAACTATGATCAACATCCCTTTTTTGAACCATGTAACGTGGTAGTCCTTATGGTAGTGAGGAAAGACAGTTCCATAGCTGTCTTGGTATATGCAGTTCATTGTTCTGTGACGACAATTAATCTTTCGACTTTGTTAAAAGCAGCTAGTTACTTAAAATAACATGTGTTGGGTACATGTAAATGTTGTTTATTGTAGTTGCATAGTGGCTAGACAATTGCCACCGCTATCAATGGTCTTGGATTCAATCCTCATTCAGGCGGTTTCACATTTTTGAAAAATGACCTGGGCTCACTGAACCGTGCAGCCTATAATGTGTACCAGCAAATGTCTTGGGAAGACAATGTTGCAGACATGATAACCACTCACCCACTTAGTGCCATTTGGTCTGTAAAATATAGGTCTAGCCTCCACATGCCCAATGCACGTAAAAGGGACCTTTAGTTTACATGTAAGCTTGCAATAGTCAGGTGATGATTAAATGTTGATGACAGATGTAGTAAATATCTGGATGACTTGGTCACGTGGCATGGTTGAGACAAGACAAAGGAGCTGATCATGCCAGATAGCAAAACATGACCGCTTACGCTTATCTGCATGGCACACAAAGATGATTATTATTAAAACGTTGCTTGGAACTGGCTACTTGCATCAGAAGACGACAGTCCACATTCTTCGGGCATGTCATGAGAAAGGGTAAACTGGAGTACATTATGACAACAGGAAAGTTGAAAGGGAGGAGAGGCAGAGGGAGACAGGGAGAAGATACTGGACAGTTTGACATCATGGCATGAAGGAACATCGGTGTTACAAGTGATTAGCAGAACACGAGACAGAAGGTTGTAACCACACATGATCACCAGTGCCATATAGCATGGACTAAAAGAAGAAGCATTGTGATTTTTTAGATGTGCTTGTTAAATCTGAACACAGTTATCATTGAGTGCATGTTGATTTATAACAGCTGGTGGTTGTGGATGGAGCCATTATCAATATTTAATGCTATTGCCAAGACATATAACATTTAGCAGCATGTATGACTTTGAGGTGGTAGTTGGTGGTACATAGGCACAGCTTGGCCTAGTGGAGGAAAAAACAGATTCTTGTAAGATAGATGTAAATATACTATTAACATGGGTGTCATATAAGTAAATATAGGGATAACATGAGATTATCTTAAACAGTATGTCCCCCATAGATGCCTGGCAATAAACATAAGTGTGGTTACCTACAGCACTCAGTGTGAAAGGACTGAGTGGTCTCGAGGTATGATGTCTGCCTTGAGTGTTGGAGGTCCCTGGTTCAAGCCCCGGTGAGGGCTGGGATTTTTTCATGTTGACTTCTAGTAACAAAATTTTCCCTGGTCTCTGGGTAGTGAGATCGGACGCTTGTGTGTATTGTTGCGCACTTACAAAATCCCTTGGCAGTTGGAAATCGTAACAGAGTAGCCTAACGGCGCTGCCCGGGCAAAATTTTGAGTTAAAAATCTACCCAAAGTATTTCAGGTTCCTCGCCGGTGCTGCGGAGTTCATGCACTGAGCTGAGATTCTCTGGACTCAGGCTTGAGTTAGGAGTAGAACTTATGGGTTACACCCATGTGCTATGATGTTGATCTGTCGACTAAACTAAACTCAGTGTGAGAGGCACCATGTACTTAGAAATAGAAAGAAAAAGCAGCGGCTGGAGCCAGGTGTAATCCTGGTGGAGCCTGATGTACTTAGGAGCCTGGTGGTAATTATATCAAGCACTGAGGAGAAATCCAGTCTGCCCCTATGGTTATGCCATTTTCAGAATCCTTGTTATCACAAATGGCCACCTGTGGGTAAGCCAAGTGCTACCACTTGGGTCTAGAATCTCTCAAATTGTGCACACAGTTGGCACATTTGTATCTGGAAAATAATTCCCCACTAATCTTTTTTTTTTTTTTGCATATCCTTTAAGGACATTGCAGTCAGCACCAGCAATTTTCAGATGCTGTTGATGCCTTGGCAAGTTTTACGTTCAGTAGTTTGCCATTGCTTTCTGAACGACCGGTTCACATACCCTCTGTAAGTAACCGATGCGACGCAATCCGCTGCCAAATTCCGCGCAGCTGTGTTTCGTACGGGATTACGAACAACCTCCTTAACGCCTACGCCAAGGAGACCGGTCCATTAATCTTCTACTATTAAATATAATTTAGATATATATAGGGACTATGGCACATGTGTATCTGGCAAATAATTCCCCATTAATCTTCTACTTTTACATATAATCTAGACATGGCACATGTGTATCTGGAAAATAATTCCCTACTAATCTTCTACTTTCACATATAATCTAGACAAAAATAGGATCTATGGTAGCACAGTGACTAGCATGCCGGCCTGGTGATTATGGGTTCAGATCTGCATTGAAGCAGATTTGTAACATTGACCTGAGCTTCCAGGTCGACCCAGATTAAAGGCTACCATCAAATGTTTAGTTTAGTTTAGTCGATGGATCAACATCACGGTACATGGGTGCAACCCTCTGTTCTCCTAACTCAAACCTGAGTCTGAAGAAACTCAGCTCAGTGCACGAACTCCGTAGCACCAGCGAGGATCCTGAAATACTTTGGGTAGATTTTTAACTCGAAATTTTGCCCGGGCAGCGCCATTAGGCTACTCTTTTTCGATTTCCAACTGCCAAGGGATTTTTTTTACGTGCGCAACAATACACACGGGCGTCCGATCTCACTACCTAGAGAGCAGGGGAAATTTATTACTAGAAGTCCACGAGAAAAAAATCCCGGCATCACCGGGGCATGAACCCGGGACCTCCAGCACTCGAGGCGGACACCATACCTCGAGACCACGCAGCCCCCCCCCCCTACTACCATCAAATGTCTTAGGAAGTAATGGTGGCTGGTGTAATATAGACCACATGACCCCCCAAGTACCTATGGTCTATAACGGTAGGGGTCAAGCATCACATGGCCCCCCAAGTACCTATGGTCTATAATGGTAGGGGTCAAGCATCACATGACCCCCCAAGTACCTATGGTCTATAACGGTAGGGGTCAAGCATCACATGACCCCCCAAGTACCTATGGTCTATAAAAGTAGGGGTCAAGCATCACATGACCCCCCAAGTACCTATGGTCTATAACGGTAGGGGTCAAGCATCACATGATTCCCCCAAGTACCTATGGTCTATAAAAGTAGGGGTCGAGCAACACATGCCCAAGGCATGTGAAAAAGTCCTTTAGATTTTTCTATTTACTTTATGCCCAATATTCCTCAAAGCTTGTAAAAGTGGTCCTTTACTTACTTACTTCATTTATGTAAGGGATTTACTAGATTTGTGTAAGTGATATACTAGATTTGTATAAGTGATATACTAGATTTATGTAAGTGATACGCTAGATTTATGTAAGTGATACAAACAAACTGAAAGAAAGAAAACAGTAAAGAGGAGACTCTGACTGACATATTATTGTGTTAGAGACAAAACCTACATAAGAGTAGTATAGAAGGTTGCAAATGTAAGAGAAATTAAGGAAACAGCTGCACAGGAGGCGAAGAACAAAAACAAACACAGTAAATTATGTTCTCACTTCTGTCCTTTCATGAAACAGCTACTCCAGGTAGTTTGCCAGATTTTTTTAACCAAACTCACGACTTTCAAAATTTTGTGGCTGTACAAGTGTGAAAAAACATTAGAAGGAAATATAGTCATCATTTTTAGGCACATTATGAGAAGACAAACACTGGAACATGTTGTGACAGCTGGAAAGATTTATATGAGGAAGACAACATGAGAAAATTCTTGACAGTCTTGTGTCATGGCACAGAAGGGAGTCAACACATAAATTTATTCATGCCATCGGAGATCGTAATTTGTGGAGAGACATGATCGCCAATGCCAGCCGGCAAAGCACTGAATGATGATGAAAAGTGTGGAGATTTTATTAGAGATGGATGTAGATCTTTATCTGTGATGCCAGAATTTTCCATCCCGTTGTGCTGTTACGACATACCCTAGCTATGCGGTCTAATGTAACTGTGCATCACACCCACTCCCTTTTAGTGGAAATTCTGTGATGGATTCCATGAGGGCTTTCCTGTTGATTGTTTTTGACATAAATGTTTTATTATTGCCACTCAACATCAGGGGAACTTACGATGTCACTGATTTGAACATACTAACACTTTCCCTAGAAAGTGTTGGTGGAATGTGGATGTAGGTTTATTTATGTTTGCATGCCGATACCAGTGTCAATGTTATGTTCTGGTGATATGAACATCATATTCATGATTTTGTTGCCATTCATAATAATTTAAACATAACGCACTATAATGATGTGCATTATAGATGAGAATGATATTATGCTGAGTATTCATGACAGTCAGTCAGTTAGTGGCATATCCTTTACAGGATGTGGCAGTCAACTCCAGCATTGTTTGGCTATTTGTGATCTCTTGGCAAGCTTACGTTCAATAGTTTGTCATGGCTTTCAAATGATTGGCACTCATGCCATTGTCATTTTTTTTTAAAACAATGCAAGGTGATCTGCTGCCAAATCGCACACAGCTGTGTTTTGAACGCAGTATGTGGGATTTCGAACTGCGTCCCTAACTTCTTTGCCATGGACTCCCACAAATTTGCCAATGCTGTTTAAGCTTTTCTTCCTTTTTATATTCTTATTTTAATATCTCTGTTTTTCCATCTTTGTCTACATTTCTACCTAAATAGATGTGTGGTTCCACCTCTTATGTTATGTTTTCTCAGAGGGTAACATTTACTTGACTTATTCTCATTACCTTTGTCTGTTTCCTATGAATGTTTAGACCTAATTGTTGTGACCTCCCATCACGTGTGTTAGATTATCTTGTTTCTGATTTCATGTTTGGGGCAGGAGGGCAGTGTCATTAGTAAGGTCTAGATCATCAAGCTGTTTTGTTGAGAGTCCATTGAATTTCACTTCTGGCGATAGCTGTTGTCATCATAATCCAGTCTACAGTCAGTTAGAATAATAAAAATGACAGAATACATCACTGTCATACTTCAGTTTTGATGACAAATGATGTAATGTGTGTACGTGGATATAAATTGATGACAATAAAGTATTTTGGGTATGTAGAAAGTAATGAATGTCTGGAAAAGATCACTAATGAGAAAGATGTACTGGTGGAAGCGGTGAAGAAGAAGACCATAACCTAATAGATTTAAGATGTGATAGATAGGACAAACCACTGGATGATTATGATGATATATATATATAAACATAAAATTTACTTATTTTCTTTTGCTTCATCATTAGTGAAAGACCAACAGAAGTTACTATGGTCAAATATTTTATTGTTTATTATCTATGTTGATAATACATTATTTCTAACTAATTCTTTCATTCCGCTTGTGTTCTGAATCATATCATATACCAATTGAATAAAGAAGAAAGAAAATAAAACGTACACTCACTAACACCAAAAACAGAGATCAATGTAAAACTTGTTTGAACATTTTTCCCCCTTATTGGCCTATGTAAATACACAGTTGTGGCCTCATACAGCAAAGTTTGGGGATCCTTGGTTAAGGGTTATTGCACTGTAATTGGTTTTTTAGGGAAACATAACATTGTGTAGTTTTGCCGTAGGCTTCACAAGTCTAGTGTTACATTTAAAATAATGTGATTGTGCATTAACTAAGTTAACAGTATTTTGTGCATGAACTATGTTAGATTATTTTGTGCAGTTCTAGAACTGAGCTTTCTTGTGGTAATGCATGGTCATTGATTTAGAATCCTCATGATTACCATAGTGGTTGTCTGGTGGGTGCATACATGTGCAGTGTATGAAGACAAATCAAATCACCTAACAAAGCTCTCCTTTTTGTGCAGTGATGAAGCTGTAACCTAAGGGAACACTTTGTGTGCCAAGTTATGTGTTTTTCTAAATATAAAAACAAATATCAGCAGTGTTGAAAGTAGATCTACCAAATATTTGCTCAAGTGGTATATGTATGAATGCAGTCCCAGTTCAGTGAAGACCCCCTGGGATCTCTAGCATCAGTAAAGACACCCTGGGATCTCTGGCACCAGCAAAGGCTCCCCCCCCCCCCAGGGATCTCTAGCACCAGCGAAGACCCCCAGGGATCTCTAACACCAGCGAGCGAAGACCCCCAGAAATCTCTAGCACCAGCGGAGACCCACAGGGTTCACTGTTACAACTGCACTTCTGGTCGAAACAGTGCATTATGGAAGTGAACCCACGTCCTTCAGAGCTCAAGGCAGATGGCTTGACCACTTCATCACAGAGACCCCTGGAGTCACATGAAAACAGGCAATGCTACCATACTTAATGTTTCAATTTTGCTCTTCAGACTATGAAAGAAAACATGACATGCGAAACATATTAGTTAAAAACCCTGAAGATAAGAATAGGAATGGAGATCAGCATGCCCGAATGGACAAGAGAGCTCACTCTTAAACTTCTGGTGTGCTGATGATGAGGTAGCGGGTTCAACCCCTGCACTGGTCAGTTGGACTAAAAGTTGACTTCTCTTCCTTGACTTGGCGATGTAAATTATAAGCACCCCACAAGTTGGAGTTGATTTACCTGATGGCGAGGGACACTAGTAATAGCGAAAGATAATTCAAGAGCAAAAATCAGTCCAGTGCACAGGAAGTAGCAGCTCATGTATGGACTACGTTTGAGTTTGAAGTGAGCAAATAGGATTAAAAGAAAAGAATAGAAATACTCTGGAAACATTGCTGAATATTTACTTTTTTTTTTTTTTTTTTGTAACTGCAAAGATCAGTATCAGTTGTTGAGTTGAGTTGAGTTAAGAACCGACATCACTGCACTCAGGACATTCCCATACAAGCTTCGTCCCCTCATTCAACAGCCAGCGAAGAGTCATACTACTAATCGTTCCCACCGCTAACTGATTAAAAGTTCTTCTGGTCTTCCCTCTCAGTTTTGAGATTCCCAGAACCCCTGCCGATCCCCCGCAATCTCATTCTTTCCACATATGGGTTCTCAATCTGTTCCTCCACCTTCTCCACCTGGTATCATCTATAAATATATATTAGAAAGGGAACAGAGATTTTGTAGCACTTATCTGGCATATTCATCTATTATTTTCATCATCATGTGAGCAAGGGTGTGTTACTGTGGGAGCTGAGAAATCAGGATGTTATGTTGTTACTTGTGTGGTTGTGATTTGCTTGTTGTTATGTCGTGATCTAATTCAATGCTTGCCAATAGATGCTGTAATAATAAAGGCTGTGAGATGAATATAACTATGATACTTGTGATATTTGTTAAGACTACTTGATCTGTTTTCTAGTCTATCAAATATATTTGTTTTTAAAGCCTTCATTCCGTACGTGTCAGTAGATGTTAAATCAAATTATCACTTTCATCGTTTTTCAGTAAAAACCTAACCCAACTTTCAACACTTTGACTTAACAATGCTTATGAAATGTTTCATTTGCTGTCATTCTTTGAGCTTGAAAAGCTTTGCAATTACAACAGCTTTGTAACATATTGCTACCACCTGCACCAAGCTGGCAATGGTCATCAGAGAAACATGTCTGACCTAGCTTCTTCTCTTGTGAAACTATTTAACCCTGTTAAATCTGAGATGCCAGCATTTCTGGTAACCTTCTTTCAAAGCAGTTCATTTTTTCCCAGCGTTCTAATGCTGAATATTAAAGGTACAGTCAGATCTCACAATTGCTTCTGTTGATAATTATTATAGGCACAAAAAGGCTTCTCTTATGCTTCTGATGCTGTGTATTTGAAATACAAGCAGATTTATCTGTTTCTATTGCTTTATAGTATCTCTTGTGCTTCTGGTGCCAAATATTACAACTTCTCTCAAGCTTCCATGTTGTACATTCAACATTTGTTTCATCACTTCTGCAGCACAGTCATCGATAGGTTAAGTTCTAAACACTTCAAGATCGAAGATCGAGGTTGCCAGAAAATAGCAGCACGTCGAGTGCACAAGTGGGCTCATCAGTCATGACCAAACTGGCAAAGTCTGTTTCTGGTAACTGATGGATTTACTCTGAGGATGATTGGTGCATCTATGGAAATGCCTGGAGTAGACGATGATAATCTCAACTAAACTTAACTGGGTCATTGATAGGTGATAAAATGGATTGTGCTTTGGGCTAATGGCAGTTGTCATTGATTGGTGACAAAATGGACAATGCTTTGAGCTATTGACAATTGTCTGGAACCTAACATATTATTCATCATTATCATTATTATTTTACCACTTAACCCAGAGTGTGGGTCATTGGGCAGTCCTAATGGAAGAAGCATCAATACTCAATGTAGACTAGTCATCATATGAGTGTACGCCAGTCAATAAGTCACAAAATGATATTTGACAGTTGAGAAATTGTTGTTGGTAGTTTATAATGGTATCATCATGTGGCATAACCATCTAGCTTGATGTCTTTGTGGCAGATGATAAATGCTACATCACTAGAGCATGGGCATACACAATTTCACACACGTGATGTTGAAAATGTTGGCCATACTTGAACATTGCACCACTGAAGAACAATAAGCTGTGAGGCTTTTTAAGGCCACAAGACTTACTGCCAAGGATATCCATAAGGAAATGTTCCCTGTTTATGATGGCAAGGATTTGTCATGAAAAGTGATACACAATTTATTTGCTGATTACAATGAAGAGCATGAGAAACAAATAATACTAAGGCAGCTGCCCAAATACTTCTGTGGTGCAGATATTGAAGGACTGATAAAATGATGTGATACATGTGTCAATGTTCATGGAGACTACGTTTGGAAATAACGAGAGATGTAAGTACAATAATAAATAGTTTTCAAGTTGACATCCCAAATAGGATATTTTTAGTAGTAATTTCCAAGACCTAGTGGAACAAGTAAACAGGCACAGTGCAGAATGTGGCGTAGATATTAACATTTAAAAAAAAAAAAAAACTTATAATTAGCAGTGAAAAGGAAAGGTCATCAGTGAACATCACAGTAAACTGGCAGATACTAGAACAAGTGACAATTTTCTCCTATCTTGGACTATAATAACAGATGATGGCAGAAATTAAATAGAAATCAGAAAGAGAATAGGAATGGCTAAAAATGCTTTCAACAGCATGAAATCAGTATTAACATCTAGAGAGATTAATAACACATTAAAAATGAGAATTGTCAAATGCTACATACATTCAATGCTACTGTATGGCGCGGAAGCCTGGACATTGAATAAGCAACTAGAAAGTCGCTTAGAAGCCCTGGAGATGTGGATATACAGACGAATATTTCGTATTTCATGGAAACAAAATCAATCAAATGCAGAGGTTCTAGAAAGACTGGGAATGAAGAGAGAGTTGATGAAAGAAATAAAGAGGAGGCAAGTGAAATATTTCAGCTATGTTAAAAGACATGATATTCTTATAAAACCCATTCTGGAGGGCACGGTTGAGCAAGAGGTAGGCAACGATATACGTGGGAAGATAACATCAAGAGATGGACGAACATCAGCCTGACAGAATGTACAGTCAAGGCAAGAGACAGACAGTGTTGGAGATCCATTGCAGCCAACATTCATTGTGGAGACGGCACCTGATTGATTGTGTAGTAATTTGTGACTTACTAACTTACCCTCATAAAATTTCAAAAGAGCAAGAAATGCTCTTCATGCTTCCAATCTCCTCCCTATGTATCCAAGTATTCCATAAATATTCTGAGCATTTTTAACCCTACCTGAGGCCCTGAGCCTAACTGTCCCCTATACCTGGGCTCCTGAGCATTAAAGAGAAAAAACCAATATGATATAGAAAAATGTTAGTTACATGCAAACAAGTGGTTAGAATAAGATGGAACTTGGAGACATTGTAGAAAATAGGTCTACCTTTCATCTAGAGCCAATATTCCACCTTTGTGTGCCAATCCACCCAGCAGGATGAGCCTTGTTTCACACAGAGGTACTTCTTGCAAAGTGAGCACCAGATGTTGCTCTTCACCTTCTTGCATGGATTGTCTTTGTACGCCTCCCTTCTCTTACTATCGATCTAGCTCTAGATCTATAAGGTTCAAGATTCTCCTCATCACTCGAGCTCTCACTGTCTGTGGCACTTGAACTGGAAATGTATTCTTGATGAAATTCTGACTCCTCAGAGTCTGAATCAACAAAAGTATCGATCACCTGTTGGACTGAAAAGCCTAGACCTACTTTGCTTTCTTGTTGAAGTGCTTGATTCATCAGCCGCTTGTTTCATTGTGAATTTTCAGAATTGTTTCACGTTAAACCTCACAAAGTCAATTCAAACACAAGGGGGCAGACATTTGCAATGGCTAACAATGAGGTTTGACCATGATTGGTTGGTTATTTTTAGTTTGTGGGCATTTTTTTCATGTACTAGGCAAAGTACTGAAAATCAGGTACAGTGGTACAGCAGAAGATTAGGAAATTACCGAAAAATCAGTACAGCGGTCTGGTAGAGTTAAATTCCTATATTGTCTTTGATATCTCTACCTCATCTACCAATCTCTTGTGTTGTCACTGTTATAAGATGTTCAAGCCCTGAACATGTTCAGTTCGTTTCTCTGTCTGACTTACTTGGTTTATTCATGTTGAATTGTTGATATATGTTTTTTTTTATTAAACTGCTAGTTAATTGTAGCTCATGGCAGTTCAACTTCATTTCATCAAGACTGTTTGTTTGTGTATTCAAGTATTGTTTTCCCCTTATCTGAATCTGATTATTCTATTTTAAATGCATTGTAATAATACATGATCCAGGCCGATTTGTTGTATGTTTTTTTTTTTTTTGCCCTGTGAAGAAGCTACACAGTTTTGAGCCCTATTAATAGTTAAAGGCAGTCACATAGCCGAAACAGTCATTTGGGCAAGCAGACCAAATGGAAGCAGAAGAAGAGGCTGGCCACATAAACAATGGACAGAGGGAATGGCAGAGTCCATGGGAATCTTGATACATGAAGCCCATAAACAGGCACTCTCCCACTGTTTATGCTTCACCTCAACACTGCTAGGTACAAGAGGAACACAATTATATGAGATGAGACTGTTTGTTAAACTGTGGAGCATAAAAATTTCCTAGTAAATCACTCAAACGGCCAAAACATACCGGGACTGATTGTGATGTCCTGTAAAGGACACGTTATGAGAAGAAATAAATTGGAAAACTTGGTGACAACTGGCAAGATCAAGGGGAAGGAAATTAGGGGAAGGCAGAGAAGTAAATGCATGGATGGCTTGGCCACATTGGCATGGTCGAGACAAGAACGCGGAGCTGATCCCTAACACTGGTGATCGAATGAGATGGCGAAACATGACACCCCCACCCCCCACGCGTATTGGCATGGTACACACATGATGATGATGTAAAGGACATGCAGCTAACTTGTAACTATTTATTATATCATCCTTTACTCATACTTCTGTTGATGAATTTTAGAGTTGCAAACACTTCACTAAATCTTCTATTGATGAATTTTAGTGTTACAGACACACTTCACTAAATCTTCTATTGATGAATTTTAGTGTTACAGACACACTTCACTAAATCTTCTGTTGATGAATTTTAGAGTTGCAAACACTTCATTAAATCTTCTATTGATGAATTTTAGTGTTACAGACACACTTCACTAAATCTTCTATTGATGAATTTTAGAGTTACAGACACTTCACTAAATCATTAGAAGTACAGACAGACTTCTCTAATGCTTCTGTTGATAAATATAGGCACACACAGACTTCTCATTTGCTTCTGTTGCTATATATGTGAAATACAAGCAGATTTATCTAATGTTTTGTTTGCTATATATTTCAGGCACAGACTTCTCTTGTGCTTCTATTGCTGAATATTAGATTTGCAGACAGACTTTACTAATGCTTCTGTTGATAAGTACTATAGGCACAAGCAGATTTCTCGTATGCTTCTATTACTGTATATTTGAAACAAAGCAGATTTCTGTGTTTCTGTTGTTGTGTACTTCAGGCAAGTCTTCTATTATGCTTCTATTATTAAATATTACAAGTATCAACATACTTATCTCAAGTAGAAGCTTCCACTGCTGTATATTAGAGGTACAAACAGACTTTTCTCATGCAACTTTTGTTTGCATAATAGAAGCATCAAAGTATTTCATGTTTTTGAAAACTGTGAGCCTCTACCTGATAGTAATGTAGAGCATATGCTGTAGTGTAAATGCACTCAGCAGTAACAGTGTGGAGTCTGATTCCCTCTGAAGCATCCCACTTACTGAGGTAGCATCCCTTGTCCTGGAGCTGTAATAGCGTTGAGGCTAGCACACTTGGTCATCTATTGAGGCGGATTTGTCAAATTGACCTGAGCTGCCTGGTCAACCCAGCCTAACATCCTATCAAGAATTGTTATAATAAGTCAAGACATTCTATGATATTAACCATCTCTTGAATGGAGTGCTGATTAATCTGTAAGTATATGTAGCTAGCATCATTTACCCAGTAACTTCATGGCATAGAAAATGGACCTCTACTTTATGACCTACTAGTTGTTGCAATATATTCCTGTTTTTCTTTTGGCACTGGTTTTTCTTATGGTGTGGCCAAAGAATGATTATTTTTACCCGTGGCTGCTTGTGACAAGTTCCCTTGGGTCTTAAAATACATAGCTGACCCAATTAGACGTCTTGAGGCATACTGGGTTTCTGCTATAGCCCTATATTTTGTATAAACCAATCAGCACTCGATGGATAATATGATTAGTATCACATCAGCTGCCTTAACTTCCCAGGGAAATTGTGGTGCCCATTTCAAACTAGGTCGACTTAATAGCCCAGGTTAGTTTTAAAAATTCAGATTGATGGGGATCTGAACCCATGACTACCTGGCCAGCTAACAAGCAAGCACCATTATGTCTCAATCTCTTTTGTTCATTACTCGGAATGCTATCACATGCCATGAGATAGTCCAGTGTTTTACACTTCGGGGAAACCTTCATTTTGTAGATCACATTATGGTAAAATAAACAACCATCATAAGCTGCACACTTGGGGAAAGATGAGGGTGCATGTACCATATTGTGGTCACACACATAACCACAGGCTCTAGAATATTCCTAACCAACTATGCAAACATTGACATGCAACAGTTTCAGTTCTGATGGACTGCTGCAAACATAAATATGTGTGTACCTTTAATTATGAGAAATGTGATTGTCTGAATGTAACAAAAATGCATTTGATTTCTTTTTCTGATTGGCTTATTTAGAGATAGTGTTTCCTACCCATACTGCATTGCATTGCTAGACTATGGAGGTTCCAGCAAATGTGTGATAAGGTCTGGCTAGAACATGTCATTGTAGAATTTGTCGATATTTAACATTCCATAAAGAACAAGATCTTGGAATCAAGACTTGTCCAACTTCTTCGATGTGTCTTGTACACAAATTCCATAGAATTGGTGAGGATCCTATGTCATTGAAATGTTGTATGTTGCACATATAGCACCATTGTTTGAATTACACGGTGACCAAGTATATGTATAGGTCACTTACTAACATTGCCATTGTGCTACCAAGGCCTATAAGGGAAGCACAGAATAGCAGCACTGTAATCTGCCATGCTTGTCATAAGAGGCCCATAAGGAGGGTTGGTTTGAAACTGGCTATCTCATGCAATAGAAAATTGTAGCTGCAAAATCCACCAAATCATGAGCAAGTCTAGAATGGGCTTGGTGTGAGTTGGTTGATGGCCTAGCAAGTCTAGAATGGGCTTGGTGTGAGTTGGTTGATGGCCTAGCAAGTCTAGAATGGGCTTGGTGTGAGTTAGGTTGATGGCCTAGCAAGTCTAGAATGGGCTTGGTGTGAGTTGGTTGATGGCCTAGCAAGTCTAGAATGGGCTTGGTGTGAGTTGGTTGATGGCCTAGCAAGTCTAGAATGGGCTTGGTGTGAGTTGGTTGATGGCCTAGCAAGTCTAGAATGGGCTTGGTGTGAGTTGGTTGAAGGCCTAGCAAGTCTAGAATGGGCTTGGTGTGAGTTGGTTGAAGGCCTACGCAAGTCTAGAATGGGCTTGGTGTGAGTTGGTTGATGGCCTAGCAAGTCTAGAATGGGCTTGGTTGTGAGTTGGTTGATGGCCTAGCAAGTCTAGAATAAGCTTGGTGTGAGTTGCCTTGATGGCCTAGCAAGTCTAGAAATGGGCTTGGTGTGAGTTGGTTGATGGCCTAGCAAGTCTAGAATGGGCTTGGTGTGAGTTGTTTGATGGCCTATTTTTCATTGGGAGATGAAAGGCAGAAGAAGCCTTACAGACACAATCAAGTATGTCGTGCTTGCCAAGGTAATGGTATTAGCTTTGTATCAAATCTTGTTAACCATGTTGATTTAGTTTCTGTGAAGATGTCCCCCATGTAAAATGAATGAATTACCTCTTCTTACTGTGTTATATCTGTTTACATCAAATCATGTATTATATGAACATATAAAGAACATATGAAACTGGTTTCTTATTTTTGTGTCCAGTGTGGAAATAATCATATCTGCCGCACATTTATTTTGCTTATAATCACACATTATGTGTAATGTTGTTTCTCTGGTGTGTGTATTTTTGGTCTATGTTGACAAAGTTATATTTTGCCCATCCCTTGTAATCAGGAAAGGAAAAGGTGATTGTAGAAGGCACACAGAATTGCTCATGTTCGCACCTTTGGTGTGTTGGTGCCATACATTATGTATAATCTTATTGTTGTAATGTCTATTTCTCATTATTCTGTATTTGTGGAATTGGATCAACGGCTATATTTTCTGAACTCTTTCAAGTTCAAAGCAGACGGCCAAAAGGACGAGAACCTCAATGGAAAAAAAAACAACATTAGTGTTTTACTTTAATAATAAGAAAGAAAACATACACACACATACACCATATGCTGTACTGCAGGTTCAGTTAGGTGAGTCAAGAACTGACATCACAGCACTCCGGGCATTCCCATATGTGCTCCATCACCATCTTCAACAGCCAGCCAATAGTCCCAACACTAGTGATACCGGTTGCGGTTTAATTATGTGTCCATCGGGCTATTCCTTGGAGTACTAAATGTTGGCCAGATCCTCCGGTAACTCCTGCCACACCATTCTTTCCAGGCCACGATGATTTATCTGTTCTCCCACATTACCACAGGGCCCTGACAACGTCTGCCTTATCATGCACCAGTACCTCACCCAGTAATGCAGACTCAGCCAATCCATATGCCTGTTCATTTACCAAAACACCTGCAAGACTTGGAGAAAAGATCCAACAAATACTCCCTGTCTATTCTGCATGTTACAATATCAAACCAGATTTCTTTAGCAAGCTCAAACCAAATCTAAAAGATATAACACACCATGTGCAGTATGATACACAGGGACAATAGTTTATCACACCTGGTCCATTGCTCGGGACAGAAAGAGTTTACTCCTCTAGCTTGGAAAGAGAAGGATGGGGATACTGAAGACTATTCCTGAGAAAAGCAACTAATTCTTGTACACCAGTAATTTCTAGCTGTTTTCTGTACCAGTAATTCCTAGTTATTGTTTGTGTACTAGTAATTCCCAGCTCTTTCTGTACTAATAACACTTAACCCTTTCAGTACCAATAACTCTTAATTCTTTCTTTATCAGTAATTCTCAACTATCTCTGTACATATAATTCTTTGCTATCTTGTATCAATAATTCTTAGCTCTCTCTGTATAAATAATTCTGAGCTTTTCCTGCTGTACTTTTACCCAGATTATTGAGGCTTTTTTGTATCAATCCGTAGCTCTTTCAGTATCATTAATCTTTAGCTCTTTTTGTACCAGCTGTTTTAGCTATTCAGAGGGATAAAGGTCGCTTGCCCCAGCAATCACCAGGTTAGGATGTTTATTTTACCTCCGATAAATGAAAACCCTTTTAAATGTCGAGGAAATGACCATAAACCCTAAAATGTGCGAAACTGACATCCCAACCACTTGACAACACACTTGGGTAGAACAATAATGACTATCATAAATATATTTTAAAAGCCTGACTTTTTAAGTCATTATGAAATAAAATAAATAGTACCTACATTTCCATTCTGGTTACATTTAGTTTATTTCATGTGCACTGAATGGGCAAGAACAAGACTCAGCATACTCACTACTCATAGGCAAATAAAGTTAAAGATAAGTTGTACTTGCGGACAGGCATCTCAAAATTGCAGCACACATACTACAAACTGTCTACCAAATACAGTTAATAAATAAATACACATGATTGTCTGCCGCTCACATAAGTTAAAGAAAGAAGTAGTGATTAGAGAAAGCACTGTCTGGTGCTCACATAAGTTAAAGAAAGAAGTAGTGATTAGAGAAAGCATTGTCTGGTGCTCACATAAGTTAAAGAAAGAAGTAGTGATTAGAGAAAGCACTGTCTGGCACTCACATAAGTTAAAGAAAGAAGTAGTGATTAGAGAAAGCACTGTCTGGCGCTCACATAAATTAAAGAAAGAAGTAGTGATTAGAGAAAGCACTGTCTGGTGCTCACATAAGTTAAAGAAAGAAGTAGTGATTAGAGAAAGCACTGTCTGGTGCTCACATAAATTAAAGAAAGAAGTAGCGATTAGAGAAAGCACTGTCTGGTGCTCACATAAATTAAAGAAAGAAGTAGTGATTAGAGAAAGCACTGTCTGGTGCTCACATAAATTAAAGAAAGAAGAAGTGATTAGAGAAAGCACTGTCTGGTGTTCACATAAGTTAAAGAAAGAAGTAGTGATTAGAGAAAGCACTGTCTGGTGCTCACATAAATTAAAGAAAGAAGTAGTGATTAGAGAAAGCACTGTCTGGTGCTCACATAAATTAAAGAAAGAAGTAGTGATTAGAGAAAGCACTGTCTGGTGCTCACATAAGTTAAAGAAAGAAGTAGTGATTAGAGAAAGCACTGTCTGGCGCTCACATAAGTTAAAGAAAGAAGTAGTGATTAGAGAAAGCACTGTCTGGCGCTCACATAAGTTAAAGAAAGAAGAAGTGATTAGAGAAAGCACTGTCTGGTGTTCACATAAATTAAAGAAAGAAGTAGTGATTAGAGAAAGCACTGTCTGGTGCTCACATAAATTAAAGAAAGAAGTAGTGATTAGAGAAAGCACTGTCTGGTGCTCACATAAATTAAAGAAAGAAGTAGTGATTAGAGAAAGCACTGTCTGGTGCTCACATAAGTTAAAGAAAGAAGTAGTGATTAGAGAAAGCACTGTCTGGTGCTCACATAAGTTAAAGAAAGAAGTAGTGATTAGAGAAAGCACTGTCTGGCGCTCACATAAGTTAAAGAAAGAAGAAGTGATTAGAGAAAGCACTGTCTGGTGTTCACATAAATTAAAGAAAGAAGTAGTGATTAGAGAAAGCACTGTCTGGTGCTCACATAAATTAAAGAAAGAAGTAGTGATTAGAGAAAGCACTGTCTGGTGCTCACATAAGTTAAAGAAAGAAGTAGTGATTAGAGAAAGCACTGTCTGGTGCTCACATAAGTTAAAGAAAGAAGTAGTGATTAGAGAAAGCACTAGACAACATCTCTTAAACTTCTATTAGTGCCAAACAATACATGTATGTGTTTATTTGTATAAACTGTCTTAGTGGCCTAATAGAGTTCTCCAATTGATATTTCTCTGCAAATATGGTTAAGAAAGGGTTTTTTGTTTGCGCTCACTCGTTTTGAATTCAAGCATAGTCCATACACACTACTTATAGTAGTGCTCGACTGAATTTTGTGTGTGGATTAGCTTTCCCTATTAACAGTGTCCCTCACCATCAGGCAAACCCACTCTGACTTCAGAGGTACTTGTAATTTACGTCACCAAGTCAAGGACGATAGGTCAACATTTTAGTCCAACTGTCCGGTGTAGGTTTTAACCCCTTACCTCAGCATCAGCACACCGGATGTTTAAGAACATGCGTTCTTATCCATTCGGCCATGCTGACCTACTTAAGATAGGTTTAATCTATGGCCTGATGAAACAACCCCTAGATGTCAGGTCATGAATTGCTGCTACTTCATGCAGGAAACAAAGGTAAAAAGTATAGATGTAAGATGATTCCAAGCAATTGAAAATAGTAATAATAATATGAGGGGCTTCACGTGAAAACCTTAAAAGTGTGATATAAATTATAATAACTGTGCCATTGTCTTTTAATCTGTCAATATTGTTGTTAAGGATGTCAAGAGTGTTAAGCATGTGATATCACGGTGCAGATGAACTTGGTCACATCATAAGGACAGTTTAAAGATGGCCGCCCCACTTTTTACATGCATCGAAAAGGATCAGCATCCTGTTATGCATTTTTTGATCAGTGAGTTGGTGAAACCTATAGAAATTCATCGGTGCATGAAGGTCCTGTATGATGCATCCCTGTCAGTCCTGCAAGTGTATGAGTGGAGTAGGAAGTTTCTAAACGGCATGACTTCTGCCACACCCTCTGAGTAGTGATCCCAGAGTGGTTACATATGCAAACCAGATAATTTCTTTTTTCTACAGGAATGCAAGCACTTTAACAGTGGAGGACTTGCATTGAATGCAGTGGCAACTACATTGAAAAAAATGATACGTTTGTTCTTTACATTTTCAGAATATATTCACCCAAAATAAAATGAAGTACCCTAAGAAGAAGAAAACTGAATACATCAAGGTTTGGCCTGCTCCCTGTGTAATGGAATAGGCACAAAACTTGCATAATTAAACGATAATTTGCTTTACATTTTATTTAATTACTGAATTAAACAAAATGCATCTACATGGCCATATTATACAGTTAACTTTCTCAGTTACAGAAGTTGTTGTAATAAAGATGTCATTTTAGAAGTTGTACTTTATTAAAGAAGTTGTAAGAAGCTTCCCAGAAGTTGCAAAATCATTCACATAATTGTAACTTTTAAAAGTGTGTCCACAAACTATTATAATCTGTTTATTAATTTGCCTAAATTACTGTCAGCTGCAACATGATTTTCATAGATTATTATAATCTAAAACATGATTTTTTTTTTTAAAAACTACTTATAAAACAAACTGATTTTTATAAACTATTTATTGTAAGGTGTAACATGACTTTCATAAAATATAAGCTGCTACATGGTTTTTTTAAAAACTATTATAAGTTCTAAAATGATTTTCGTAAACTATTATAATCTGTAACATGATTGCCATCAATCATGAGTTGTAACATGATTGTCATCAATTATTAGTTATAACATGCTTGCCATCAGTTATTAGTTGTAAAATGATTTTTAGGCTCAGGACAATCTGCAATGGACTAAACTGATGACAAACATAGTGTTCATAACCTTGTATAAATTGTATGTTTATCATAAATTGTTATAAGCTGTAGTTGTTTTTATGTTGTGGCTCACTTGAACTCAAGCATAGTCCATACATGTGCCACAACCAGTGCCTGGACTGACTTTTACGTGTGGATTAGCTTTCCATATTATCAGTGTCCCTCGCCATTAGGCGAACCTTCTCCGACTTCAGAGGTAATTGTAATTTACGTTCCCAAGTCAAGGATGAGAAGTCTAACACTTTAGTCCAGCTTGCCCATGTAGGAGTTGAACCCGCTGTCTCAGCATTAGCACACCGGAAGTTTAAGAATGAATGCTCGTATCTACTCACCAATGCTGACTACCAGCTTTTCATTAGTTATTATCAGCTGTAAAACAATTGTTCTTTAACTGATTAAGTGAAATGGGATGATCAATATTCTTAAGCTACTTTTCATACCTGCCATGGGTTTATATATCATCAGAATATTGTCATTGTGTTATAATACAACATGTCTGTTACCATATTAGCAACTTTTAAGTCATAACTGTGACACACCCCTACTTCCAATTTTCTGCCATACAATTGTGTTTGGTCCTAACCTAATTTTTTCATTGACACTGAATCTGTTAATCATTATGATCTGCAAAATATGTTGTGGGTTAAGGGATAGTAACACTGTTTCACAATTCCTTGGCATACCGAGTTGAGAGTTCAAAATATGTTGTGGGTTGAGAGATAGTAACACATTTACAGTTCCCTGGCATACCGAGTTGAGAGTTCAAAATATGTTGTGGGTTGAGAGATAGTAACACTGTTTCACAATTCCCTGGCATACCGAGTTGAGAGTTCAAAATATGTTGTGGGTTGAGAGATAGTAACACATTTACAATTCCCTGGCATACCGAGTTGAGAGTTCAAAATATGTTGTGGGTTGAGAGATAGTAACACATGTACAATTCCCTGGCATACCGAGTTGAGAGTTCAAAATATGTTGTGGGTTGAGAGATAGTAACACATTTACAATTCCCTGGCATACTGAGTTGAGAGTTGAAAATATGTTGTGGGTTGAGAGATGGTAACACATTTACAATTCCCTGGCATACCGAGCTGAGAGTTCAAAATATGTTGTGGGTTGAGAGATAGTAACACATTTACAATTCCCTGGCATACCGAGTTGAGAGTTCAAAATATGTTGTGGGTTGAGAGATAGTAACACATTTACAATTCCCTGGCATACCGAGTTGAGAGTTCAAAATATGTTGTGGGTTGAGAGATAGTAACACATTTACAATTCCCTGACATACCAAGTTGAGAGTTCAAAATATGCTGTGGGTTAAGGGATAGTAACTCTTTTTTTACAATTCCTTGGCATACCAAGTGGAGAGTTGAAAATCGGTTGCAGGCAATTTGAACACATATCACTTTATGTTGATTTCAATGGTATTAGGTGTCGGCCATTCAGAAAGCATTGACAAACTATTGAACTAAAACATTGTCAAGTAAATCATAAACAGCCAACAAATACTGGGCTTCACTGCAATGTCATGTAAAGGGGTTGACTTTAACTGTGAAATATTTACAACAATCACTAAAAGGTTAGCTGCATGTCCTCTTATGGGACGTCACAATCAACCCCAGCATTTATTGGCTGTTTGTGATTTCTTGGAAAGTTCACGTTCAGTAGCTTGCCATTGTTTTCGACTGGCGCTCATACCACTATATGGGAAACCAATGCAAGGCGGTCTGTTCCCAAATCGCTTGCAACTGTGTTTTGAATGTGGTATTCGGGATTACATATTGCATTCCATAACTCTTTCGCCATTGAGCCGGCTCGTTAAGAGGACACTCTGATAATGACATGAGTGTGGCCGGACAAGAGGTCGACGCCTGTGCTTACACTATTCGCTATGAAGGAATCAAACTGGCCGCTTATTCCTCCTGTGCATTCAGGTCTACAGAACATGAGGGCCGGCTCCGTGGTGATAGGGTTACAGACACGTTCGTTATCTTGCATACACGCATTTGTCAGACACAGCTGTAGGTGATTTGGCAGCAGACCGCCGGTTTTCTATGAAATGGTCTGGATGCCAGTCGTTCAGAAAGCAATGACAAACTGCTGAACATAAACTTGCCCAGAGATCACAACAACAAAAAATGCTGGTGTTGACTGTGACGTCCTGTAAAGGATATGCAGCTAATTTAACACCTCACAAACCATTAGCTGATTGTTGCTACCAAACTTGATTTTGTTATGTTTTGTTGTTTTTGCTGCATGGTGTAGCTCATCTGTAAGAAGCTAACCACATGGCTTTGGATAATGACTGTTTCTGACATATTTCTTGTATTTGTTTACCTTTTATTTAGAAGCTAAGAAGCCAATATACACATATTTATGACATTGTTTATTTATCTCCAAGCTAAGAAGTGGATATTTCACATATCTGTATCAAGAACTTGCATAAGTTGTACTCCAGAATACTTTGAGGTGATCATGTTGCATGTTATTCTGCAAGGCTGCAGTAATGGATGAAACAACATATTCAAGGATGCTCAGATTAGAAGTTACGTGTGGCTCTGGAGGGATTGTATAAGACGAAGGAGCCAACTAGTGTGGGTTATTTTCAGATCTGGTCGACAGTCATAACTGAGAGGTAAAGCAAGATGGATATTTAATCAGATTTCAACGGGCACCATTAGTATTGGAACTCTTTGCTGGCTGTTGAAGATGAGGATTGAGTGGTTGTGGAAATGCCCTGAGTGTAATGATGTCAGTTCAACATTGTTGCATAAATCTGATTTCACACTCTAAGAATGAGGAGGAGCCAATATGGCGGTTAGGCATTGAACCGTTAAGGCCTGTGGCATATTTGCGTTTGTAGCTATGGTTTGCAATCGCATTTTCCTCATGTTGGACTGGTAGTACATGGTTCCGTCGCCCTGCTACTGAGTGAGTGCATGGGCGACACTGTGATCTGTGAAATTTGCGTGGAATGCTTTTACATCTGTCCTGTACAGTTACCTGCATGTTCGGAATAATGGCTACCGGCTGTTGCTGAATTGCCTTTTCAGTTCACAAGTGCATTTTTCAGGAGACTCCTGTGAGTCGGCGCTGAAGCTGCAGAGTTCGTGCTTTGTGCAACACTTTCGGCAGGTCGCCCTGTGGAAAAAGACCGAGCCATGTGAGAAAACCCGAGTCAATGAGGTCTCTCTGGTGACTGCTGAGTCCATCGACGATGAACTGTGGTTTTCATGGATGACTTTTGTGTTGGTATTCTGGCGGTGGCATTATGCACAATGTACCTGTGCGGGCTATTGGATTGCCAAGACTCCTGTCTATTCCACTTTTCACATCGGACAGTGGGGAGCATTTTGTGTGATATTCACTGGCACAGGAATGGAGTATAATGGGGACGACCCGTTGCCGTGAAGTTGGAACCTCGACTAACTAACTAACTAGAATGAGGAGGAGAGCTGTGAGCCATGAGAAGAGAGCCATTTCCTTGGTATATGGGAACTCCCTTAACATTTCACATTCATACAGAAACATGAGACATATCATAATCGTGTTCTTATGTTTTTGTTGTAAAAACTAGTGTTTTATGTTCTCAGTTAAGACTATATTATGTTAACTTAATGAAATATGTTCGCAGTTTGAAAAGAGATTTTATCTACTTATAAAATATGTTCACTGTGTGAAAATAGGTTTGATTAACTTATGAAATATGTTCATTGTGTGAAAATAGATTCATTTAAGCCAATATGTAAATGTGATTTTGAAATAGGAGGGAAAACTAAACCTCTGCCAGACATGATATGGACAGTAGATGAGTATATTAGCAATTAGCACCTTCTTTATGGAACATTGATGGGCAAAGAGTTAATTACCTGGATGGATGGACCACATGGAATAACCAGGACATGAACACAGACCTGGTCCAAAACTGGGGATCATGTGAGATGATGACCCCTGACTGCCCGTGCTTATGAACATGGCACATGATGATGATGGCTTCTTTATACCCAGTGATTACAATACTAAAGCGTTTTGGTTGTGTGTGCTTGTTTCTTTATTACTTATTTGGTCTTAACACTACTTGTTATCTTGTTTGTACATTTATAAATATGATTAATAAAAGGTTATACAAATTTCAACAAAAACATTCTCATAAAGAATGGGCACAGATGTTGTGTTGTTTTCTAACTGAAATGTCAGTATTGACTTCGTAGATATGTGCTTCACTGCTGAAAGATGTCCATCGTTTGCATGGTCAGCCTCTTCTTCTGCTTCCATTCAATCTGCACATCATTGCTTGTTGTGGTATACTGTTAGTTGGTAGCCTGGTTATATGACCAAACCATTTAACTTGTTGTTTTCTGATGTCATCTAGCGCTGCTCTAACCTCCCACTTTAGTCCTGATTTCTTCATTTCTGACTTTCTCTCTTCTTGATACATTGAGTATTCTTCTCAGGAATTTCATTTCAGTTGTTGTAATTTTTCTTTTCTCTTTTTCTGTCATTGTCCAGTTTGGCATTGGTAGCATAGAGTTTGTACGAAGATTGTACTTTCTTAGTATCTACTGATACATGTTTGTTCTTAAGTATTGGTACCATTTGTCCAATGAGTTGGTTTGCCATATTGCATCTGTTTTCGATCTCGTCTTCTGATTTGCCATTTGATGATATTAAACTTCCTAAGTACTTAAAGCCGGCTTCCTGGTCTAGAGGTTAGCAACTTTTCTCCATAACCTCATATACTCTCGTAAGTAACGTGACGACAGTAAGAATCAGCAGTGGTTCAAATCACATCAGTAACGTACGGGTATGTGAGCCTGCCTCTCAGAAAGCAATGGCAAACTACTGTGCGTAATCTTGCCAAGAAATCAACAATCAGCTGAAAGATGCTGATGTTGACAGCCATGTCCTGTAAAGGATATGCAAACATTTTTTTTTAAGTACTTAAAGTTATTTACTTGCTTCATGGGGTGTTCTTTTAGATGAATCTTTTGTTGATTTTTTTTTTCTTTAAAT
>JACEFZ010009942.1:0-53353 GCA_014155875.1 Cepaea nemoralis
ACCTCAATTGCTGAGGATAACGGGGTTTGCAAACGGATCCAGAACAGTAGTTCCTTCCTTAATTTTCCCAAAAATAGGATTTTCATGAAAACTTCCCAGGACAGGGGACTGATGATAAGTCAGAGAATCAGTGTTGTAGTTGGAGAGGAGGAGGAGGAGAGTTTATATTGGGTGGTGGAGTAATGGGGAGGTGGTTATCATGTTTATCTACATGCATGTGGGACATTTTTTTGTACTTTTTATTGATTTGTTGAAGTGTTGACATCCCAAAGGAGATAAAACCCAAGGGGCATCACTCGATTTCACCATCAGCTCAATAAAGTGTATTTAATGAATCAGTGTTTTAAGTCCCTGTCTCAAGAGAATGTCTTGTACAGTTGCTGTAAAGTTTTGTCTCTGGTACTGTCTTAAGTTGCTGTGGTTGGTTACAAATATTGTGAAAAGTCCTGTATAGATGTTGTCAAGTATCTAATGGGGTATTTTCTTGTACAAGGGGTTGGTGTAAACATTTCCTTGTGAATGTATGTTCCACTTTTGTCAAGAACCTGTCATGTAGATGTCTTGTTCAACAGATGTGATGTACAGTTATTGTTGAGTTTGTCTACTAATATTGAATCCTAAAGTCTAAAGTCATTGGACAACTGATATAGGTCATATTGACATAATAGATAAATAAGGGAAGATCTAATGTGACGGACGAATAGCACACTGGCAACCTTATGTTGAGTAAGATGGATCCTCAGTTGTACAGGGGCGAGGAGTCCAGATCTCCTTTTGGTCTTGAGGGAACCTTTTTCTTCTTACATAAATGTCTGTGTAGATACTTGGTAGTCTCACAGTGGGGGTTGAGCCAAAGAAAAATGGTTCTCCAAAAAGGCTATTGCGGGAATGATTATCTCATTTAAGAGACCTCTAGACATAAAGGTGCAAAATCATATCCTTTATCTTGTATAGTTATTATTCAAGATATATCTCCAGAGAACACTACTAACTAGGTCCTCTGTCAACTATCAAATTTGTCACAGTCTGTCTGTCTGTCTGTCTGTCTGTCTGTCTGTCTGTCTGTCTGTCTGTCTGTCTGTCTGTCTGTCTGTCTGTATGTATGTATGTGCCAGGGACCGATATGAGGTAGACAGCGGTAAACTGATAGAGTAAGAACATGTTTACCATAGAAGAGTTATTGGCATAGTGAGAACAGTTCACATGATCACTGTGAACAAATATACACGACTAAGTTGAGGGAAGTCGTGAGCAACGGATGATGATGATGAAGACCAAAGGGAAGTCAGTTAAAGAAGTTGCGTATCACGTGACATGAGTTGTGTAGTCCACGGAGAGGACACGGCTGGAAAAAGTCAGTCTAGCCAGGGTTGACGTCGGAGACAGTTGTGAAAACAAGTACAGAAGCCAAGCGACATGAAGTTGACATTACTCCAAGATTGGAACGACACTTCAGCCTGAGGCAAAAGTATGTCGCACAAGCCGAGCGGCTAATTGTACAGCCCTGCAAGCTCGATTACAGCGCGCCGAGTGAACGGCAGTTGAGAATGGCCCATTGCCGATGTCAAGGGCAAGTCAGACCGTAAGTTGACGCTAGAGATAACAATTGTAAAAGAACTATACTTCAGTGTTGAACATTGTTTAGATTGTTATATATTCATCGCATGTCAGCCCGCACCTGTCGGCAATTGATTGTTACGAAGTGCGGCGATGATTGTCAATAATATATACCAAAGAATGGCAAGGACATTGGCTTGTTTGCGATTTTCATGTGATACGTGTTCCTGCTTAATTCTGTCACTGCGGCTGAATAGACGAGCCAGCAATCAGCTACATGGCAGTATGTATGTATGTATGTATGTGCTGAAGAATGTCTTAACGAACTTCAATCAAAACCATTTAACCGATAAGGTGTCCAGGGTGTGACACTCTTTCAACAAACTTGAAGCAGGAAAACTTAACAGCAATCAAAAGGACTGAAGATCGGCAAATATATTATTCTTCTTTATAATTTTCAAACGTAAACATGATGAGTAATCAATCGTCAAACACTAGCCTTTTTTAATTAACCTTGCCGTAATATATCTTGTCTCGTTTGGATCTGTTGCCTTTGTTCTATTCTTTTCAGGCTCCTGTATCCTTCTCACTGTGGACATTGTCTTTTGCCATCTATATTGGCCATAATGATGTCGCCCTGCTCTTCAATATTCTTGTCAAGGTCTGGACCATTTCAATGTCCCGTTTCCCTGTTGGAATCCATGATCCGACTCTCGTAACTATTGATAAACGAAACTGACATGATCCGCTAGTTTCTTAGTTATATCTACGTTTCTGACCGAGAGTTCTGCTCCTTCTGTTTTTCGCGTCATGAATTTCAGTCACGACTTGGCACTCCAACCCGAGGTGACGGTGAAATAAGATGGGCCACATTTCTTCTGGAATTTTATAGAATCGGACCAACAATTCAAAGTTGGCCACCCATGCTCCTATTGAATCGCCTTGTGTGAAATTTCTAATTGCTCCTTGATATTTTTTTTATATGATCTTCTGTTTTCGATTGCAATTTGGTCTGTGCAATCTCTGCTTCTTTTTCCATCTCCAGCGTCTTAGCTTTCAGATTTCCTTCAATCTCTTTGTCCTTCATTAATACCTCTGCTTCTAGCTTCATCTTCTGAAACGCAAGCTCTTTTTCTTTGTTCTCTTTCTCCAAAGTAAGTTTCTCCCTTTCCAATTCCATCTCCTTATCTCTCGCCAATAGTCTTTCTTTCTCCAACTCCATTTGAAGTTGTCTCTCTTCTCTTTTCTACTGCTTTGGCTGCAGCCCTCTCCTCGCGTTGTAGATTCTGGAATTCCTTAAATTCAAGCTTCGCCCAATTCCTGAGGTCTTGGCCTGTTAATCCGGACCTTTCACCTATGTCCATAAATTCTTGAAATGTAGACATGTTTAACACAATCTTGTCAATTATATCGCTAATATAATGAACCGTATATTTGTATGTGATACAAACTCGACTGAAAACAGCAATTCAAAGTGTCAATAGCGTAAACTTAAATCCAACGTCAAGAGAATCAAAATGCTATAATTCCAAAAGCAAAGCAAGAGATTTCAGTTACAAACACTGATAGGAACAAACAAATAAACTATACTGGACTTCAACCCCAGCTTACGAACTACGATACAATTAATTCGGCCATATCAACAATGAATATCAATTTCAATTTTGATAACACCCAACAGAATATTCAATCAACTCAAACAATTCATACTGGCCTGATTCTGTATGTGATAAAATCCTACATATGTTGTAGCGCAGGTCTTGGTGTTTGTGCCGATGTATCCAAACTCCTGTAGTGTCGTAGGTTGATAAGATGAACAGCGTTGTTGTGTAGATCTATGAACCTGCGTCTGGTGTAAACAATCCGTGATATCTGACAAGTTCCTGTGTATTCCCGATTAAAATTCCTTCACGAAAATGGTGCTCCAGTGTAACTAGAGTAAAGCACTAAAACCACGTCATTAGTTTGTTGTCCAGTAGCTGGTAATAGGTACTTATAGCTGACAGCTTCTCCGCCAGTAACGAATGAAATGTTGTATGTTCCTGGTCTACTAGCTGGAGACAAGTCTAAACTAATAATGGTGGAGTTGACTTGCTTCTTGCATATCTGCCTTGCATATCTGCCTGCCTTGCATATACGTACGTCTGTCTGTCTGTCTGTCTGTCTGTCTGTCTGTATGTGTGTATGTGTGTATGTGTGTATGTGTGTATGTGTGTATGTGTGTATGTGTGTATGTGTGTATGTGTGTGTGTGTATGTATGTATGCATGTATGTATGTATGCACTTGTGTATGTACTGTACATCTTTGTGTGTGTAAGTGTGCATGCATGCAGTGTATGCGATTGAGTGTGTATTCGTGTGTTATGTGTGTACGTGTGCGTAGGTATGTGGATGTGTATAGGTGTGTGTATGTGCGTGAGGATATGTCTGCCATGAAATTTATACGAGAAACAGAGCAAGTATGTAAAACGATGTCGCTAAAACACACGGTTGAGAAATCAACCAAACACCGATACACGAGTGGGCGGAGTTAAGATGATCACATGACTGCGCCCAGGTCAAAAAAAGCCGGAAAAGGTGTTCGTCAGAGAGAGCTGAGACGTGAAAAGGGACAGGTTGTTTCGGAGAGATGTTGAGAAGTTTGAAAGGGTTTTGCGATATTTGAAGTCATCCAAGATGTAGTTGACAGTTAAGGAGTTCCTGTTGAAGAAGGCTGTGATTTAATAAGCAGCACACTGAAGCTAAAGACTGACGATGGGACAGTAAACGCCGACCAGCAGTGGTGAGAGAGCTGACCCCGTTTTGTTAACACTTTGTCAAGAATGGCGGGAGATACACGCCGTGACAAAGACGGGTTGGTCACAAGTGTAATGTGCGTGAGTAGATAGAAACGTTACTAACGTTTACCAGTGAGTTATGAAATCTATCTTATGCAGCAACAAAAGGTCCTAATGACGATTAGCTGTACCATGTATTCTCTATTGATAGGCAGTGGGCGTATTGGTCAAAAACAGAACTCTGAAGGGCAGGAGGCCGGCGGTGTATGACAACCACAGTGATAACTGTGCTACAATAAAGTAATCGTGTTCTCTATGGACGCATTGGATTTGTTAAGTGGTGTGCGTGAGAGATTTGTGATTTGTACTGTGTTTGTGCGAGCCAGTAGAGATACTTCACCCTAGACCAAAACCAAGATATCGGACATGATCAGTAATTCCGGCACTTGGCACGTGGGAGCTACGTCCGTTTGATTGAACCCAAATACGAAGAAGGGAGAATGTTTCGTCAGTACAGTAGTGAATATTGATAGCAGTGAACAGTGCTATAGAAACTAATAGTACAGTGATCTGCATTTCAAGAAATAAATAAATAGTTAACACCAAGAATGAAAGACAGAGAACGACATTGTTCTAGGTCAATAAGCAAACATGACCACCAACTACGACAAATAAGCTCACGTCTCAGCCCAAACATCACGTTAGGTGAATTGTGTGATGTAATAAATCAGTGTGCAGTTACAAAGGACACATCAATGAACTTTACGTCAACATTCTATATATTGATTCAAGGAGAAAGATTATGGCACTCAGCCACACAAATCATCAATATAGAGCTGCGGTCATGTGCTTCACGCACTATAGTGCTCCAATGAACTAATTGCAGTGTCAAATTGAAGAATTTTTTTCAGATTCAAAGTTCAAGTTACAGAAGTAGTAGGATAGGGACCATTGACACCACTTTAGGAGGATCACCAGTTTGAAGACCAAACTTCTACTGAATCCTAGTCAACCCAAAATGCAGTAAAGCTGATCCAAATCACCTGTTGAAGATTTCTGAAGTGGAGCAAAGCATCTGGACCAAGCCACCAAGGACATCGGAGCTGAATATATACAGGTTAAGTTGTTTCCACTTGATTTGTGTATGTGTCCTGCTTAGTAGTCCAGAGTCAACAGGCACTCTTTTATCAATATGTTTACTCACCCTCATCATTAGCGGGAGGTTGGAGGGCTACTTTTGGTGTTATGTCATTATCACCCAAACGTGCGATCCGTTCGGTTATCATTCGAAATTGACTTGTAATGTAAGTATATTTTCGATTGCTATCGAGAACTTTGTCTTGTTTTGTAAATTAGTCCATTATTTGTTGTGCTTTAACGTCATTAATGTCTCTATTATTTAAGATTATTTTGTCCACAGGTGTTATGTCATTTAACTAAAACTTCTGATTGGTGTTATTGTTGTCCAGTATTGTTATCATTGTGGTTGAACAGCATTGTACAGCAAAGTCATCACAGTGGGCTTTGCCAGAACAAGACCAGCAGGGACACTGACTAACATATATTCTTGCTGTTGAGATTCTTTGCCATCATCAACACAGTTACTAGTATCCCATCCCACTGATACGGATAGTGTCTGCAGTTATTGTACATTGTTTCCAGCTACATATTATTGACACATATATAGTAGAAATGTACTCAACCACAACATGTCTACATGAGCAGATTTTGTAGCACTTGGTGAGAAATTTTGTTTCACAGGCCTAGAACTTTTGACATGGGAAGAAAAGAAACTCTCAGAATTCCAGATTCAGCAAAAAGAAGACAGAGCGGCAGCTAGACAAGACATAGAAGCACAATACACAGCAACAAAACAACTTAAACAACTTGAACTACAAAAATTAGAAGCACAAGAAAAACAAAAAGATAAAGAATTACTCTAGAAAGACAAAGATTAGATCTCGAAGCACAAAGACTACAGTTTGAAATTGGAGTGGAATGGAAAGATAAGTGGAATTTCCAGAAAGAAAAAATGACGTTACCAGTAGCAGAAACAAACTACAACGCACATAAAGAATTTTTTGCAGAAAGGGCCTGAACTAATAATAGGGGTGGCAGCCAGATTGTCAAATCAAAAGAGTAGCAATCCATCAAACAGATACCACCAATACAAGTAACAAAACAGAGGGAGTCGATAATACCAGTATAAACCAATCCAGCATAGACCATACATCACATCAAAGAGAGGTAGGGTGATAGATTGCAACTACTGTAAACAACAACACGGATCACTTGAGATGTGTGGCAGTAATCCAAACTATCCATCATACATAAAAAAACCTATCTTTAAAAATAATGCACAAACTATCAGACTACAAAACGGACGTAAAATGTTATTTTTGTCATAGTTTTGGACATGAGATCAGGAATTAAAGACTGAAACAGATAATTAAAGATGCTAAAAGGGCATATATTACATCTAAATAAAAAGAAGAAAACATTAACAAGGAAGACGACCCCACTTAAAACCAACAAATTAATATAGATAATGATAATTCAGACATAGTACCAGACATATGGCAAACAAACGAAGAAAACATAGATAACATTGACTATATAAAACAAAACTGGGAAAACAGAAATCCCCCAAAGATACCAAAAGCACGATATACTGACATAAACGCGTTATTACAACAATGGCACCATCAAAAAGTTCCTCAAGACCAAAATTGATAAACGGATAGAGACATTAAAATAAGAAACTGGAATAGATATTGGAAAGGTATAGGCTTGACAAATGATAAAAGGAAAGAAATGACATAACAGATTGATAAATCCAAAACAATAACAACATCATAACAACATTACAACAATGGCACCATCAAAAATTTCCTCAAGACCAAAATTGATAAACGGATACGAGACATTAAAATAAGAAACTGGAATAGATATTGGAACGGTATAGGCTTGAAAAATGATAAAAGGAAAGAAATGACATAACAGATTGATAAATCTAAAACAATAACAAAATATATCACACAGACAGATGCAAATCACTGTTCAGTAATGCATATTAAGAAACTCTGACCTATTATATCACCCACAAGATAACTTCAGTTATCAAAATATCTTGTCCTGTGATATGTAGATAATACAGATAGTTTAGTATAGATATAATTGCTTTATCAGAATGAATGCTTAGTTAATAATGATGCTATTTGAATGAACATATTAGAAAAAGAAACATCAAAGGCAAACATAGTGATAAGAACTATAGCTCTGATATACAGGAGCTAAAGTATATATGACATACTTTTCATGTGATATCATCATTATGGTGTATACTTCTGTACCATTATGATGTTGATCAAACTCCAGGTAAATATGAATACCATGTATGTGAATAGCAGAGAAATTTGCAAATGTACATAACATCACTTATAAATCACTGATGTACCACCTCAAAGCAAGGGTGCGTGAAGAACCAACAGCACTCTGAATTGCTAATCAGGACATTTGCATGTCACTGGAAACAGCTTAAGATTAGTTACTACTTTCTCTTGTATTAAAAATTGTTTTGTATTCATATGTACATAGATACGTACATCCCATTGTGTTATTACTCTCAGATAGCATTAGATTGTCTGAAGCTGAATGGAGAGTAAGTCTACGGATGCAGATAGAAGTCATACGCCACTTGAGCTCAAGATGAGCACCATAGAAGTCCATAGACCACCAGATTAGTTAGAAGCCACTGTTGAATGGATACAAGATTGATCTACATCTCACAAGTATTCATCCAAGAATTAGGTTATAATATTAATTTAAGACTATAATTTCGATTGAAATGGGAAATTGAAAAACAAATGATGAAAAAAAAAATATTATTTCCTTTGATGTTGTTATCATTTCATTCATCACCATTATAACAATTAATGAATGAGTACATAGATTGATAGAGATTTTGAAATTTAATAGTCCCCATAGAAATTATGATCTTATGAGAAGATCCACTACATATACTACGAGATACACCTCTTAATCTACAACTTGAAGTCTCTACAACAGAATAACTATATGTTGGAAACATACAACTATAATTCCAACAATATGACATATGTGGTCACAATTAAAATAAAAAGGTGCAAATTCAGGCAAGTGGTAAAGCAGAGCTTGGTCAAAGTTCAACAGAACATAGAAATAACAGTAAGTGAAAATGCAACAAACACGTTGTATATATGTGTTATATTACTGTATTGATTCAATATACAATGATGTCAAATTGTAAAACATGTATACATTGAATGCGAAATATTATTTTAACATTGATGGGGAAACATGTATACATAGGATGAAATATGTCATTCATTGATGAAACAGGTGTACATGGTATGCAATATTATTAGTACTCATAAGAAGATTATACAACATGTATGCATGGTATAAGTATGATAATGCAGTGAGGTAAATAAGCCTCACTAGTAAATGCATAATTGGAAGGAACAAAGTAATAAGTTGTATAGAGAAGTGGTATAGATAACAAACTGGAAACCAGCATCGTCATAACGTCCATGTGCAATAATAGCATCCAGACAATGTAAGATCGGGTCAACACACCCCAAAGCTGATAATACCTGAGTACATTACAGAGGAGATAAATACACTACATACATCAAAGCGACAATAAGGTCAAACATAACTCATCTACGTCCAAGTCATAACAAAGCGATCCATAGATACAAGAAGGGACAGTGGAAGCCATAGTCCATAAACACACACTGATACCTTACTCAGAGTCCGGGGCTTGGATTGGGTAGGGTGCTCATGTAAATTACATGATTAAGGAGATGCTAGGGATGTTTGATGAAACATTGGATCCAACGTCAGACTAGATCTCAGACCTCTGAACTTGAAAAGGAGGCTGTGACAACACGGAAATCTAGGTGTAGACGGGTTACCGTGTCCGCATAATATATTATATTTTTTTTTGGTTTTGTGATGTTGTTTATTGATGAAAACTTGTCACGAGTCTAAATGAATCATGGAAGAGGTAAGCTCATAGTAATGACAATTGACGTACAGATATGTACGAGTATTGATAAGGACCAAAATGGGCAATTATAAAGTCCACCGAAAGAAACTGTAGTGTGTAATTATCCAACTCATGTCAAGAATTAGAAGACCGAGTAAAGGTAGTAAAAATTTTTACAACATTAAAAAAAAAGGGGCGTGGACATTTTGCCATGAGATGAATACGAGAAACAGAGCAAGTGTGTAAAACGATGTCACTAAAACACACGGTTTAGAAATCAACCAAACACCGGGGCACGAGTGGGCGGAGTTAAGATGATCACATGATTGCGCCCAGGTCAAAAAAGCCGAAAAAGGTGAGTTCGTCAGAGAGAGCTGAGACATGAAACGGGACAGGTTGTTTCGGAGAGATTTTGAGAAGTTTGAAAGCGGTTTGCGATATCTGAAGTACTCCAAGATGCAGCTGACAGTTAAGGAGTTCCTGTTGAAGAAGGCTGTGATTGAATTAGCAGCACACTGAAGCTAATGACTGACGATGGACAAGTAAACACCGACCAGCAGTGGTGAGAGAGCTGACCCCGTTTTGTGAACTGGTTGGTCACAAGTGTAATGTGCGTGAATAGATAGAAGTGTTACTAACGTTTACCAGTGAGTTATGAAATCTATCTTATGCAGCAACAAAAGCTCCTAATGACGATTAGCTGTACCATGTATTCTCTATTGATAGGCAGTGGGCGTATTGGTCAAAAACAGAACGCTGAAGGGCAGGAAGCCGGCGGTGTATGACAACCATGGTGATATCTGTGCTTTAATAAAGGAATCGTGTTCTCTAAGGACGCATTGGACTTGTTAAGTGGTGTGCGTGAGAGATGTGTGATTTGTACTGTGTTTATACGAGCCAGTAGAGATTCTTCACCCTAGACCAAAGCCAAGATGTCGGACATGATCAGTGATTCCGGCACTTGGCAATGTGTGTATTTGCGTGTATGTTGTGTGTGTGTGTATGTGTGTGTGTGTACGTGTGTGTGTGAGAGAAGAGAGAGAGAGAGAGAGAGAGAGAGAGAGAGAGAGAGAGAGAGAGAGAGTTGAGTGCACGCATGTCATCTAACATGCTGGTCATATTTTTTGTGTATTCTCATTTTCATATTATCATTTTTAATGCACTTGATTTTAACATTCACAAAATAAACACATGTAAATTACTGTAGAGTAAGCGAGAGAGTTAGTGAGTGTTAGTGAGAGAGTGTGAATGAGTGTTAGAGTGTGTGTACGTAAAGAGAGAGAGAGAGAGAGAGAGAGAGAGAGAGAGAGAGAGAGAGAGAGAGAGAGAGAGAGAGAGAGAGTTGAGTGCACGCATGTCATGTAACATGCTATTCCATATTTTTTTATGTATTCTTATCTTTCATATTACGAGGTATCATTTTGTATGCCACTTGATTGTCCTGTAACATGTCATTCCATATTTTATTTGTGTGTATTCTCATCTTTAATATTATCATTTTGTATGCCACTTGAATTTATCATGTATAATATAACATGACTGTGATGTGAGTGAGAGAGGTAGTGAGTGTGTGTGAGAGAGAGAGAGAGAGAGAGAGAGAGAGAGAGAGAGAGAGAGAGAGAGAGAGAGAGAGAGAGAGAGAGAGAGAGAGAGAGAGAGAGAGAGAGAGAGAGAGAGAAGAGACAGAGTTGAATTGCATCACTAATTTTTACGTTACACAATGTATATATGTACAAATTTTTCTCCACTTCTTACAATTTTTGCGAGAATGCTCACGACAATCGTCAGTGTCTCAACTGTGTGTAAAGTGTGGGAGTTTATTCTTATTAGTTTCAGTGATCATGTGAGGCATCATGTATGTGTCTAGATGTGAGGATGTCTGTGTGGGTGTGTATGTGAGAGATATGTGTGTGTGTGTGGAGTGTGTGGGGAATGTATACGTGGAGGGGTTGTGCGTGGGGGATGTGTATGAGTTGATGGGTGATGTGTGGATGGGTGAAGGGATGTGTAGTCGGTGGGGGATGTATGCGTGTGTGAGGGATGTGTGTGTGTGTGGGGGGGGGAATATTTGGGAGGACGGTTGGAAGTATGTATGTGTTGGTGGGTTGGGGGGTGTGGGTAGGAATTTTTGTTTGGGTGAGTGAATGGGTGTGTAGGAGATTGTGTGGGTTGAGGGATGGGTGTGTAATGGGTGTGGGGGATGAGTGTGGGGGTGTCTGTGAATAGGATATGTCTGTGTGGGTGGAAATGTGTGAGTGTGGATGGGGTAAATGTGAATGGGTGAAGGATGGATGTGTGGGTGGTGAGGATGTTTGTAGGTGGAGAATGTGTGGGTGGGTTGAGAGATGTGTGTGTGTGGCTGAGAGATGTGTGGGCGGGGATGTGTATGGGGATGCATCTGGGGATGTGTGTGGGGGGAATGTGTTTATGGGTGAAGTTTTGTGTGGGAGGGGAGATGTGTGAGAGGTGGGGGAGTTGTGGGATGTGCAGGTGGATTAAGAATGTATGTGAAGATGGGGGATATGTATTTGGCTGGGTGGTTGGGGTGTGTGGGTGGGAGGGTAGATGAGAGATGCATGTGGGTAATGTGTGAGTGTGAGTGGTTGATGGATGAGTACGTGAGTGGGTGGGTATGTGTGAGAGATGAGTGTATGGGTGGGGGATGTGTGTGTTTGTGGGAAGATGTGTTTGAGCGGTGGATGTGTGTGGGTGGGGTATATGTGGGTGGTGGGGTGTGTATAAGTGGGAGGTGTGTGCTTTGGGGTGTTTATGGGTGGGGGATATGTGTGGGCAGGTGGGGAGATGTGTTTATGGGTGGGGATTTTTGTATAGGTGGAGGATGTGTAGTTGAGAGGTGGCGGATATTGAGTGGGTGAGTGGGTGTAGGTTGGCTGATGTGTGTGGGTGGGTGTGGAAAATTGTGATTGTGCGGGATGTGTGTGTGGATAGGTGCGGGATGTGTGGTTTGGCGGGGGTATGTGTGTGTGTGTGGTTTTGTGATGTGTGTATTGCTGGGTGGTTGTGCATGTGTGGGTGGGTGGTGGAGAATATGTGGGTGGGTGTGTGCGTGTCGGTTATGGGATAGGTTGGGGATGTGTCTGTGGGTGGGGAAATGTGTATGGGTGGGAGATCAGTGGGTGGGTGGCGGCATGTATGTTTGCCTGGGTCTGTGCGAGTGCGTGGAGGCATGTGTGGGTGGGTGGGGGTGTGTTGGTGGCTGCGGGATGTGAGGGTGGATGAGGGGTGTGTCTCACAACATTGCAATATACACTGTTTATGTTTACAACTTTCATGTGACAATGTTGTTGTTTTTGTTTGCCATGTGAATGTATCATGCGTAATATGCATTGTTTATGCTTACAAAATCCATTTGACAATGTTTTTTTTCCCCTATGTAAATTTAACATGCACATTTGATGAATGAAAGATGAGTGATTGAAAGGGCCGAATGTAAGACGTGCCTACGTGCCCAATTTTTGACCCTTTTAAAATAAAGTCCGTTCGTTCGTTCGTTCGTTCGTTCGTTCGTTCTCGTCCCCTTCAACTTTCCCGCTGTGACGACATAACCCATCTTTCGCATTCTCGTTAGTTAGTTAGTCGACAGATCATCCTCATTGCACATCGAACCATTCAGTCCATAAGTGCTCGGATCCCCTCCTCAGCAAATCCCGCAGCGTGTAGCGGCTAACGACGCCAGTTCTGTGTTGGTTTATGAATCTTATTTGGCTTCCTGCGTAGTGTTCTTGTTTGGCCACCCCTCTTTTAATTTGCTGCTCCCGCAGTCTGGCCATTGTTGTAGATTCACAGTCATCACTTGGTTCTCGCAAAAGTCTTACTTCTCGTAGAGCATTCAGAATGTCGGCCTGGTCCATGGCGCGTCCGCCCTCCACAGTAGCCTCACCTGCGAGCTTGTCAGCCCGCTCATTTCCTTGTACTCCCGCATGCCCTGGCACGAAGATGAAACTAATCTTTGCCAGCCGAGACCGCTTCAGAGGCAGCAACCATTCTCTTCGGATCGACCCCTCCTCTATCCTCTTGATCATGTTCATTCCTCATGATCATGTTCGCATTCTCGTGATATGCCCAACGCATAAGAACTGTCATTTTCGAATCCAAGTTATCAGGTCTCTTTGAGAGTCAACTTCGCACATGTTATCTTCATTAAGCATACAATAAACTATGAAACTAAAGTATGCGGTATCATTTAATTTCAGTTACGTCTAGACTAAAGAAATTTTACCTTCAAAGTTTTGGCAAGATGGACGACCGAGTGTTTAACTATACGGATACAGCCTCCTATTCTTCACTGACATACACGATAATTCCTGGCAGTGTGACGCCACCGGTGACGCTCGTCAACATCCAGAATAACAATACTGATAAGATCCTCACCTTGTGCGAGGTTGAAATATACGGAGGTGAGCGTCGTCCCATGTGTCCGTGTCTTAGTCTTCACTGCAGCATTATTCATCTCAAGATTTGCTATGTCCAGCATTTTAATAGTTTTTCACAGGCGTTTTTTTGTTGTTGTTCTAATAATGGAAAACACAAAGTAGAAAGTCTCAAACGCACGAGAACACCCAAACAACTGACATTATGGTTTGAAGCTCTGTGTCGGGATGCTGGGAAGAACAAATAATTGCAGACAATGTTCTTCTATGCATCGCATCTCATCTCACCTCATCTCATCTCATCGCATCTCGTCTCATCTCATCGCATCTCATCTTATCATCTTATTTCATTCCTCTCATGCCTTGCGGTGTCGAGATGAAGCATAAACAGCAGGAGAATGCCCGTTTATGGGCTTCATATATGGATATTCCTATTGACTCTGTTATTCTCTCTGTCCATTGCGTACATCTTTATCTGGTTCCATTTAGCCTGTACACCATTGTTGTGGTATACTGTCAGTTGGTAGCCTAGTTATATGGTCAAACCATTTCACTTGCTGTTTTCAAATTAAATCTAGGGCTGATGTAACCCCCACTTGTGTCCTGATTTCTTCACTTCTACTTTTCTCTCTTCTTGATACATTGAGCATTCTTCTCATGAATCTAATTTCCTATGTTGTAATTTTTCTCGTCTTTTCCTCTGTCATTGTCCAAGTTTGGCATTCGTAGCACAGAGATGGTAGGGAGATTTTATTGTAGAGTGCTTTTTATTATATACAGATACGTGTTTGTTCTTTAATATTTGTTCCATTTGTCCATTGAGTTTGTATCCTTGATTGCATGTATTTCAATTTTCAATCTCATCTTCTGATTTGCCATTTGAGGATATTATACTTCCTAAGTACTTGAAGATCCTTACTTGTTTAAGGGAGTGTTCGTTTAGATGAATCTGTGTTATTTTTTTCTTCTCTGATTATAGTCATTACATCTGTTTTACTGGTGCTAATTTTCATGCTGTGTTCATTACACAATTATTTTAGATTATTTATATGGGCGTGTAGTTTTACATCTGAATTTGCAGGTAGTGATTGATTGTCCGCAAATATGAGTTCTTTTTGGATCAATTCGAGTATTCTTCATTGTTTATCTTCGAGCATTAGGAAAAATCTCAGCCAGCTTGCGGGGCCAGTCGCAGGTTTAGGATAGGAATATCTGATTAAGAGGAGTTCTTCTACGCATACAACCAGTAAATACCTGGTGTTTGTAAAGTCTCTTACACTTTGTATGTAGAACAAATTTAAAAGATATTATTTCTTCCGTTGATAACAGCATTATGTTTGGAGTGCAAAGAATTACTACAGCAGTCGACAGCTATTCGCTGCGTATTGCTCCACGATGGTATGGGGCGCACATTTTTTTATAACATTATATACTCAAGAAATAGGCACAATGAACGTCTGCGGTTTCAATAGTAAAGAAGAAGAGCTTATAGAAACAATGGAAGAGAGGAAAAGTGGGATGATGAGAATAGCGGACACCAGAACAAAGGGGAAGGATGCAAGGAGATCCACCACAGTTACACATGTGTCTACTCTGGAGTAGAACAGAAAGAACGGGCAAGACACGGTGTTAGAATAGTCATCGAACCACGGCTAGCAAGAGGAATACTAGAAATAAAATATATATAAGAAAGAATCATAACAGTGAGAATAAAAGAACAAACAATTACAACATATGTACAAATATACGCCCATGTAATGCAGCAAACAATAATGAGCAAGCATGCAAACAATAATGAGCATGAATGCGAATACTTCTACGAAGACACACATGACGTGCTAAATAAAATAGATAAGCAGGACAACATCATAGTTATGGGAGACTTCAATGCAAGACTAGGACATAACAGAGTGAGCATAGAAAAACACCTGGGAGCATTTGGAGATCAGCATAATGAAAGGAATGATAACGGAAGTAGACTGATAGAGCTTTGCAGCCAACACGACCTCTATATAACAAAACATTCTATAAACATAAAGATACACAAGTATACACCTGGTATAAATGGAACGATCTAGATACAAAAAGCCAAATTGATTTTATATTAACAAAAGAAATAACAGCAAGATAAATATATTAGATGCAAGGGCAGTACCCAATTTCAGTATAAACACAGATCATACAGCAGTCGTTGCCACAATAAGAACCATCAGAATAAGAAAACAAAGAACAGGAAAATACATGCCATGCGAATCAGTAAGCTTAAAAAAAAACTTAAAGACTGCAAGTAAGGGAAAATTATGAGAAAGAACTAACTGAACACTTTTAAAATTACCTATAGAAAGAAAAACAGTGGAAGAAGAATAGGAGATGTTCAAATCAAGCATCTTAAATACTGCAAAAATAACATGTGGAATCACGAAACAACGCAAAACACGGATAAAGAAAATAACAAGTTGTGGAATGCAGAAGTAAAGAAAGCGGTAAAAGACAAAAAGGACAAATATAAAAAGTGGTTGAAGAGGAAACAGGAAGGTGATTACATAGAATATAGAATAGCGAGAAGACATGTGAGTAGAATAGTAAAGAGGGAAAAACATAAATACTGGGAACAGTATGGAGAAACCCTGAATAGAAACTACAAGGAGCCAACTAGAAACTTCTACAAAAAGATAAGTGCAATGCGAACCGGAGGAGAACCCGTTGACCTAACTGAAATAATAAACAGCGAATATGGAGAACCAATAAGTGAACAGAAACAATTCCTAATACGATGAAGCAGTATTTCGAACAACTTCTCACCATCCCGTCAGATGTCACATGAAATGAAGAGACCGACACAGATGCCACCGAGGAACTAGAACCAGAGATACTAAAAGAAGAAATTATAGCAGCCCTCAGATTAGCCCCATTGAACAAATCACCGGGACAAGATGAAATACCGAATGAACTATTTAAAGTAGCAAGAGAAGTAGGAACAGTTTGGCTACATAGACTATTCAGCCATATTTGGGTAGAACAACAGACACCACGAGACTGGGGAAACGCCATAATTATCCCAGTTTGGAAAAACAAAGACTGTAAAAGAGACTGCTCACAATAGAGAGGCATTTCACTGTTGAGTCATACTGGGAAAATATTTTGCAAAATTCTTGAAAATGATTACGATCGACTTTAGAACCCCAGCTAAGCGAAACACAACTTGGATTTATACAAAACAAAGGATGCACAGATGCCATTTTTGCTCTCGACAACTTATAGAAAAATCAATCGAATTCAATGAAACACTCTACTTAGCCTTTGTCGACCAAGAAAAGGCATTCGATAGAGTAGATATAAACAAGCTGTGGGAAATCCTTAAACAATATGGAGTGGGTATACATCTAACAAATCTATGTAGAAGTTTATACAACAACAGTGAATGCATAGTGAGAGCAACTGTAGGACACTCAGAATCCTTCACCATAAGATCTGGAGTACGACAAGGTTGTGTCCTGTCCTCTCTCTTGTTCATAACGTATATAGACAACATATGTAAAGAACCAGCCAAACAGAGACAGCAAGAATACCGCATGACGAGAACACAGAAGAAGAAGCATCTGCAAATCTAACCATTAGAGAACTCCTGTTTGCGGACGACCAAGCACTAATAGCAAAATCAGAAGCTGAATTACAAGACCACATGAATAGTCTAAACGAAATGTGTAGGGAACATAACATGAAAATTAGCACAAGCAAAACAGAGGTAATGACTATAACTAAAGAAGAACAAACAACAACAATTCACCTAAACGAACATCCCTTGAAACAAGTGAAGAGCTTCAAGTACCTAGGAAGTATAATATCATCAAATGACAGATCAGAAGACGAGATCAAAAATATGTGCAATAAGGCAAACCAACTCATTGGACAAATGGCACCAATACTACAGAACAAACATGTATCAATAACTACTAAGAAAGCTCTTTACAACATAATCTTCCTAGCAACTCTATGCTACCAATGCCAAACCTGGACAATGAAAAAAAAAAGAGAAAAGGAAAATCAAAACAACAGAAATTAGATTCCTGAGAAGAATATTCAACGTATCAAGAAGAGATAAGATCAGAAATGAAGAAATCAGGACTAAAGTGGGGGTTAAAGCAGCACTAGATTTTATTAGAAAGCAGCAAGTCAAATGGTTTGGCCATGCAAGTAGGTTACCAGTCAACAGCATACCACAACAAGCAATGATGTACAGACCAGATGGAAACAGAGGAAGAGGCCGTCCACGTAAACGTTGGATGGAGGGAATAGCAGAGTCCATGGGAATATCGATATATGAAGCCCATAATCGGGCACCCTCACGATGTTTATACTTCACCTCGACACCGCAAGGTACAAGAGGAACACGATGAGATGAGATGAGATTATATACTTCATTTGTGAAAGTTGTTATACATAGAAAGTTCAGCGAGACTTTACAAACACCCCATATAAAAACGTGTTGACAGTTGTTCTACTCCCATCTTCAGGCACTACTACTTACACTCATCATCATCTTCACTAGCAAGTTCTTCGGGGAACATTGTTCTAACCCCACCCCAACAGCAAGATTTCCCACCCGTCTCCACGTTCCGTGCCTTACGGATGTTCATGCCAAAAGTATTGTTCAAGTCACATGTCATTATCGTATTGATTGATCGATTTCTTCAATAGCTGCGCCATCCACCGTTGTTCTCAGTCAACCATTGAACGTTTATTATCATCAACATCATGCGCCCTGCAGCTGGGGTTGGCGTCCATGTATCTCTACAGATCTAGGTCTTTGGTGTTCTGGATCACCCCCGTTGATGATAATCCCCCCTTACACTGTTTCATGCCATCCAACATCATTTCTCTTGATCTGTCTCTGATTTTCTTCCCACTGATCTTTCCAGTTGTCATGATGTTCTTCAATGCCTCTCTCCTCATCACATGACCAAAGAAAGCTGTTTATCTCTAGCTTATAGTTGTATATAATGTTCTAGTTTCATTAGCATCTAATTTATTAATTTACATTCCAAGATTCAACGGTTAATGTGGCCAAATAATTTCAGTTACTGAGACACAAGGCTGTAAAATAAATGTGACCCAATTATTTAAGTTCCTGGTACACGAGTCTGTTTAATGTCAATATTTTCTTTTTCTCTGGTCCGCGATATTCTCAGAATAATTCTGCATAGTTTCAATTTAAAGTCTTCAGTTGTCATCTTTACTGATTGCGACATGGTCCATTGCTGGCTTCCGTATGTTGCCACCTGAAGGATGCATGATCACTATATGTTGCATGTCGCTTGCAACACCTTATGGTCAACCCCGGGTTGACTATCTTGGCAGTTGTACGTTCAGTAGTTTGCCATTGCCTTCTGAACGAGACGTCTAACCTATAACAAACTAGACACACCTTAAAGAGGTGACTTCATTCACCAGGTCTATCACCCACATGAACCTACAACTATGGAATACGGATGGAATCCTATCTAGCAATTGGAATAGGGCATAGGTTTCATAATTTTATATGTCTGTTTAACGTTATGTAACATGTTGGTAACTTTGTTGCGAGGGGGTTACGAATGCAATGTGTCATCCTGCATATTGCGCTCGAAACACAGCTGCAGGCGATTTACAAACGATCACATTGCGTTGGTTTCCATACACAAGTATGAGTGCCGGTCGTTCAGAAAGCAATGACAAACTGGCGAACGTAAACTTGCCAAGAAATCACAAGCAGTCAAAAATGCTGCGGTTGACGGTGAAGTGTTGCAAAGGATATGCAGCTAACCTCTTTTTAACATGTAGGTAAATATGTAAAGTAAGTAATGTTTCGTCAAATATATAATCGAAGATAAGAAGTACAACGTCTCAGAGTTAAGAGTTAAGAGATACGAGTTGGGGTCTCAAACGGTGGGACTCATTCAGAGGGAAGGCATTGATTTGACCAAGTTACCAGGCTTGAGATTCCAAATGTTCCTTGGCGAGTGAAGCAATAAGATCCAGGCGTTGTCCTTGAGCCAATCTCAAACAATCCCACCTAAACGTCCTGTCCAATATGACGGATAGGCTGTTGAGCCGTTAAGGCCTCTGGAATTATTTTACTTCTGGCTGCGGTTTGTTTGTGTATTTTCCTTCATGTTGGACTGGTAGTGCATGGTTCCGTCGCCATGTTACTGAGTTCAGTGCGTGGTGCGATACTATGAGCTGTGGATTTCATGTGAAATGTGTTTACGTTCGTCCGCGGTTGTTTTTCTTGTGAACTGCATGTTCAGAAAAATGTCGGAAGGCATGTTCCTGAACTAGCCGGTTTTGCATTTTGCAGCTGCTGGTTTTCTAGTAACATCGATGCTTACATCGACTATGACATGTAATTTTAGTGCTGGCTGTTGTGTTGGAATTCTGACATTCTGATAGTGAGAATCAATTTGTATGATATTCACTTGCACAGAAACGGAGCATTATCGAATGACTCCTTTGCTGTAAAGCTGGAACCGCCACTAACGAATAAAGACTAATCCCGCCTTTTATACAGAAAGTTTACAGTGCTGCTGTTTTGGTCATATCAGTTCATGTATTCTGCAGATTCCAGCTGCGATGTGGGGAAGTATGGGCGCGACTGTGAGCATGACTGTTGGTGTGCGCAGGGAGAGCAGTGTTTCGTCAGCACTGGGGGATGTCCTTCTGGGTGTGCCCCGGGCTTCCATGGCGAGTCTTGTCATACAAGTGGGTTCTTGTTGTTGTTGTTGTTGTTGTTGATGTTGTTGTTGTTGCTGTTGTTGTTGTTGCTGTTGTTGTCGTTGTTGTTGTTGCCGCTGCTGTTGTTGCCGGTGTTGTTGTTGTCGCTGCTATTGTTGTCGGTGTTGTTGTCGTTGTTAATATTGTACTATAGTTGGTGATGTTGTATTTGCTGTTGTTGTAGTTGCTTATGTTGTAATTGTTGCTGCTGTTGTTCTTGATATTGTAGTTGATGATGATGTAGTTGTTGCTTTTGCATGTGCTTTTTTTTGTTTTTTGTTTTGTTTTTTTGTTACTGTTGTTGTAATTAAAATTGAATAGCGAAGACACGAACAATAGATTTCAGGATTTATTGCCTGGCATAATTGCTGCATCTCATCAGGTACATACTACAGAATTCAAATACCATAAAGTAAAATCACTATAGTATGTCCAGAAATGAATGCCGTCATTCACGATCAATTATTTTGAAAACTGTCTGTTGCATCGTTATGAAATTTTTCCTGCCGTCTTATATTTACCCCCACCCAAGGAATATGTCTTTGATAGGTCCAAAAACAACTTAAATCATCGAAAGCGGCGGCATTTCTTTGATGTTTTGCTGAAAAACTAGTGATTTCTCGCTAACAAATTTATGTTTACAGTAATGGAAGCCCCGCCAATTCAGATGACACACAAGGCGTATCCGGATTCGTATGGGAGTGGGTGCAATGAAAGAAGTAGCTTAAAATCGACAGGGTCGGCTGCATTGCACCGGGTTTTTATCCCATATGGCTCAGTTTCTTTCCGCAGCGCGGAAAGCGTCGCACAAAGCCGAACTCCGTACCTCCAGCGACGACCCTCGGGAGTCTCCGAAAAAATGCACTCGTGAAATGAAGGACGCGACCCCGGAATCGAACATACAACCTTCGGAGCCCGAGTCAGACGGCTTGACCACTTCACCACAGTGAATCCCGAGAGGGGTGCAATGTGCAATATTAGTAAAGACAGAATTTACAGAGGCATGGGGTAAATAATTTGTAAATTGACAGGAAAGTAGAAGGAATAATTTCTTACATTAGTTTTCATTTCCTTCTTGTTTCTTCAGCTGCTGGTTAATAGTGTGTACACAAGTATTCTTGTTAGATTTTTATATTTAGTTCGTGAAAGCTTCCAAATAGCTGTGCGTTAATGTGCGTATAGAGTGACCAGAAATGATACCGCAATTTAGTCATCATGTTTCCATTTTTAAGGATCTGTTCAGCTGTCTGTGTAGTTTGTTCACACGTACACATCAGTGACAGTCCCGCTTTGAGTCTTCGTGAAAGATTCTCTACTCTGCTGTTTACCGTTCAGAGACGGAACATTATTACCTATTTGGCACTATGAAAATACAGTGTCTCTGTAGTAGGCTTTGTTCTTAACGACCAAGATGTTGGTCCTCTTTTCATTGAAGTTTATAGATTGATTCGTATGCACGTGTGTTGTCCCCTAATTTGACAACGTGTTTGCTCTCACGTTTCTTGTTAAGCGACAAAATGTCAGTCTCCACCGCAATATTATTCTTCTGATGGTATTCAATGCGTTTAGTGTGTGTGTGTGTGTGTGTGTGTGCGCGCGCGCGCGTGCGTTTTTTTTTTTCAATACAGTTGTTTGTCACGACTGAGTGCTTGCGGAATTGAAAATTCATCACTATGGAATACAAACTGTTGCCATTGACATTATGCTGATGCTGTAATGTTTAGGGCCTGCAATTCTTCTGAATATTTGTAGCAAAATATCCCAGTTGGTTTGCACGTGGATTAAGGTCTGAGATCTGCTCAGACCTTAATCTATGTCGGACGATTCCAGTAGGTTGATGACTGCTCTCGGTTACATAAAATTCAATCCATCCTTTCTCCAATAATCCTCTTCCCCTTTCAACACATGATCCTCACATTTTTCCAGTAACTTTTATCAATATTTAATAGCGCGGACTGGATTAATATCCTGACGACATATAATTTGAATATAGTATTGTCTGCTGCCACCTGTCCTTTAATTTTAGCCCACACAAGTTCTATAGGGTAAAATGAGAATGGTACGGCGGAAGTCTCAAGCACCCATGACGATGCTCTTCTATCAACTTGTCGATTTGATATTTCTTACTTTTTGGCGTCTGTTTTACAGGAGACAACAATTCTAGCTAGAAATACGTTTCTGGAAATGGTATGTTTTCCATTCGGAGTCCATATCTTTATTGCTCCCTTTGTGCTCGATGCTGTAGGTATTTTGTCTTCTTGGGCAACAACATTGATATCATGCATTGTCCATAATTGGACACGACGGTCTATCTAGGGATGGAAGCACAGTATTCTCGAGCCAATCTCTAAATACATTACCATTCATCTTATTATGATAATCCATATTGTCTGTATGCTTTGATACGAACACGAGCCCAGCATTCTGTTGTAAGCCATTATGCGTATTACCAGCATGGGCCATGACCAAAAGCTGTCCTATACTACTGGGCACATATCGCTTTATCTGTCCATCCACTGATTGCCATTCCTTATCACTTGTGTGGTGCGCATTGATCCACATTTCATCCAAACACACTATGCCATAATTTTCTTTGCGCATTTCCCTTATTTCACGTAGGTATCTGCTTCTCATGGCTCCTAAATGCGGTTGCTCGCAAAGAATATTTCTACCTCCCTTGTACTTTCTAAAAGTGAAGATAATGTCCTTATAATTTTCCACAAAGTTGTTTTGGATAGCTCTATGTTATTGTTCTTTCTCAACCAAACCCTAAGTTTTCTTACAGTCACTGTTTCTTTGGCATCCAGCATTTTTATAATGCTGGATAATCCTGGATATAAAATCCAAAATTTTTATAATTTTAGGAGTCTCCGTGGCGAAGTGGTCAAGCCTTTTGACTCGGGCTCCAAAGGTTGTGGGTTCGATTCCGGGCCGCATCCTTCGGTTCACGAGTTAAATTTTTCGGAGACTTCTGTGGGTCGTCGCTAGAGCTGCGGAGTTCGTGCTTTGTGCGATGCTTTCCGCGCTGCGGAAAGAGACCGAGCCATATGGGATAGAACCCGGTGCAATGAAGTCGACCCTGTCGACTTTTAAGCGACTTTTTAAAGCATTTTTATAATAGCTCGCCTTATGACATCTTTGTCAAAGCTGTCTACAATAACCTTTCTACCTACCGTTTGGTTATTGCGTGGTGGTTTAATTCCAGATTCTTGCACCCATCGACGAAATTACCGTTTACTCAAACCCAATGCATGCACTGTTCTTTTTTCGGAATTTGTAATAGTATAAAACAGTTTCCTGCGATCAGCTTCTTGACAAAAATATGTGTACAACTTCATAGCGATTCATTTGAAGTGTACAATTTCGCATTCAATCCCATTGAAAAATATTCACACATTTCAATGTTAGCGATAAGTGGTAAGATTTAAAAAAAAACAAAAAACATATTAATCAGGTTTCATGAAATAACCCACATTTTGAGACACATCTGAACAGTCCCTAGTTTTAACAACGCGGGGTCTTGGCATAAGGCCAATCCCGTGCAAACACGTAAATATTCAACATTGAGCGTTGATTGTCTGGCTACGCTGTAATACATTTAAAATTATGAATTTCATCTCAGACCCGTAAATTATATACGCATATAAATAAAGTTTGAAATCTGCTGTAAAATCTCCAGAATAAAAATTTTTTTGTTGGGTGGACATAATGATAAGGTTATATACTAAATCTCATATTTTTCCCTCAGTTGGTTACTGAGATATTGATGTTTATATGGGGGCAAAAGGAAAAGAAAACACTATAGAGAAATCCTTCACGCTGAAATATACACATGTTCGCACAGCAATATCAATTGTCTACAACTGTAATTTTAAACTGACTATCATCTCTTTCTGTTTGCACAAAACTGGCCTATATTGATTAATCATGATAGCTTCTGCAAACTTTAACAAGCGACGATTTTTTGTATTATATTAAACAACACGCGAAACGCACTGTCTGTCAATTACATGACCCGTTTCCAAAACGTGCCTTGCTAAGGACGACGCCGGAAGTTTGTAATTGTGGTGTGTCAGCCTTCCTCCAAAAATATATTTTTCAAACTGTGTTCACATTTTGGTGCGTCATAGCACATACTTACAGGATGACTATACGTAGGTCAGCATGGCCGAATGGATCCGACGTGCTGATGTTGAGGATTAAGCTCCTACACAGGGCAGTTGGACTAAAATGTTGATCTATCGTCACTGACTAGGGGACGTCATTTGTAAGTACCTCTGAAGTCGGAGTGGGTTCGCCTGATGGCGAGGGACACTGTTAATAGGGAAAGATAATCCACACGCAAAATTTAGTGTGCACTTCTAGAAGGAGTGTGTATGGACTATGGTTGAATTCAAAACGAGCGAGCGAAAAAAAAAACCCTATAGTAACTAATGCTGTCACAGATACATACAGTAAACTACTGCTGTCACAGATACATACAGTAAACTACTGCTGTTACAGATACATACAGTAAACTACTGCTGTTCACAGATACATACAGTAAACTACTGCTGTTACAGATACAACAGTATATACTGCTGTTACAGATACATACAGTAACGGCTGCTGTTAAGATACCTACAGAAAACTACTGCTGCTACAAATACATACAGTAACTCTGTTACAGATTTCTACCGTAAACCTTCTGTTACAGATACCTATAGTAACTACTGCTGTTACAGATTCCTACAGTAACTACTGCTGTTACAGATACCTACAGTAACTACTGCTGTTACAGATACATACAGTAACTACTGCTGTTACAGATACCTACAGTAAACTACTGCTGGTACAGATACCTACAGTAACTACTGCTGTTACAGATACCTACAGTAAACTACTGCTGTTACAGATACCTATAGATACATAGAAACCTTTCTACACATTAAATATTGCTGTTTTGGACATGCTTTTGTTCTGTTAAATTCTTACAACGAAATAATTGTGAGATGCATACAAGACAAGCCAGGAATATCAGTTGATGGGCATCATGTAAACAACCTGCGTTCTTATCTCCTATCTTTTGTTTATCTCATTCAGCTCCACACAAACAGTAGGTATGGACCAAATATGGTACACAATCAAAAGAACAAGGATAATATTGTAAATGCGGAAGACCAAAAAAAAAAAAAAAAACCTGATGACCCTAGTACGGCGATATATCTTCCTGCAGTCTAAATGAATGATCAAAGTTGGCGATATATTATCCATCCGCATTGAATGAGCTACATGCCTGCCGTATCTTGTGCTGAGTCTGAAGATGATTATTTCTTATTTCGGTGGAGTTAGAATTACACATCTTCTTTCTGACGGCCTGGATGCTCTGATCTCTAGTTGGTTCTATATTTCGCTAGTATACACCTATTATAATGCTCTTCTTTGCTTAGAATTGCTCGTAACACAGCTGCGGGCGATTTGTAAGCAGATCGCCGTGCGCTAGTTTTCATACAATGGTATGAGTGTCGGTCGTTCAGAAAGCAGTGCCAAGAAATCACACACAGCGTATGTATAAGATATGCAACTAACTGTATATGGTTGTAACTTGAATGTCATGTTTTTCTCATCCATGTTTATAATTGTTTCGTGAATGTCATGTTTTTCTCATATGTTGAATGTGTCTGTTGGATGTCTCCCGAGCAGAATGTCCCAGCGGCCTCTATGGAAGTGCGTGCGCCTACAACTGCAGCCAATTATGTATACCCTCCAACAGTAGCCAGGAGTCTCCGTGCCACCATGTGACCGGCGCTTGCCATCTCGGTTGCCAGAACGGTTACACTGGAACGGCCTGCTCAACGCGTATGTTTGTTTGTTGTTTGAGAAACACATGTACAAGTGTTTATGGGCACGCATAGAAGTAGAAAAAATCGGTTCAGATCACAGGATACACTAGACAACATGTAAACATTTGATAAAGGGACCTGAGAGAGAAGATTCTTGAAGAGAGCTGCCAGCTGAACTATCCGACATCGAGTTATCAATGTTGTTATCAGATAGACAATAGGATCAACCCCCTGTGCCACATTACTGAAAGGCAGAAGATCAAATGGTTCGGCCGTCTTGTTAGAATACAACATCATCGCCTTACATTTTTACCGTCAAGTGCCATGGGGAGGAATAATTGGCGCTCCAGCGCCCGATTCGTGGCACTGGATAATATCTTTCCGTGTGCTTGTACACTGTCTTTTATATTGTCAATACAGTTTTTATGTCTGGCGTCCTCTTGCTCTCGTCGCAGATGATCATTGATGTAACGCCAGTGCTGGTAGTTGCATTCTAACGAGTTGGCCAAACCAATTGATCTCCTGTCTTTCAGTATATGTGGCACAAGGTGTTGATCCCACAGTCTGTCTGATAACAGCATTTCTTATCCGGTTTCGGATAAATAAGTTGGCACCTCTCCTCAAGCATCTCATCTCACAGGTGTTGATTTTGCGTAAGTGTGATTTCGATAATGGCCAAGTTTGACATTGGTAGAATAGGGTTCATCATCATCATCATCATCATGTGCCGTTTTGATTAGCGTGGGCGGTCATATTTCGCCATATCACTCGATCACCAGAGTCGTGGGTCAGCTCTGTGTTCTTGTCTCGACCATACCACGTGGCCAAGCCATCCAGGTGTTTACTCCTTGTCACGAAGTGAATGTTGACTAAGTGACAGATAGAGTGGCTATGGTTGTGTCTAGGGTATGTCCTTGTAACAATATGAGGTTGAACAACAGATTAATCAAGATGCATCACACCCAAACACCAGTCAGTGAACAAGCGTTAATTTGCGCACATAATATTCCTTTAATTCTGAATTAACACAGACACATGTAGCATATAAATCCAGGAACAATAATTCTCTAAGAATATATCTCCATCTCAATGGAACACGTCGAATAACACTGCCTCTCAAGGCTACTAAAATCTGGTCCCACACGACAGGTATACTAGCCTCTCTCTAGGCCTGATTCAAAGTAACCCACTATGGGTCTCGAATTCCACTCACTATCCCTGGAACCCACAGTGCGGAGTTATCTTCCAAACTCCGTCACAATTCTTCACTTTCTCAGACCACGACCTTCTCCTGGTCCGGTCTAGACTCCACTCTCCCCCGTCAGTCTTTGTCCCTCTCTTCTCAACAATTCCATCCCCCACAATGCTTCACACACAACACACCACCTCACTGCTCCAACTGTCTGCCCCTTCTTGCAGCCCCTCTCCCTTACCGTTTATCTCCTTATATTCTCTTTCCGGTGAATGCCCTTTCACCTCTTGAACTGTTTATATTGTACGGCCACTCACCTTAATGCCACTGAACACAGGCATGTGACACTACCCCACCCTCAAAAGAAAACATCGTTTTCAAATGTTGGGAGACTCATACTTATCAAATATGTGACCCAGACACATTGCCTGGGTAGTCGTTAGTATAAATCCAACTTACTCTAGCTACCACACTACATAATACATCAAATACTCATAGTACACTCCCATATTCCCCACACATAAATACAAACAACTTTCTATCTTTTGTATCAATGCATGAACTAATACATCACATAATAATAATAATACATCATAGAAAAGCATTATATTTATGTACCCACAGGTCTCTTACTACTTCACGACCACACAATACTATTTGTGTACCGACACTATATCAGGTGGTTCTGTTCTTGCATTAACCCACCTCTGATTCCTGTCGATGCTGTGTCTACCTTTCATGTACCCATCACTAATGGTACCTCTACAATTACAACATCTGTTTGCTATCCCTAGGTCAGTAATGTCGCGAACACTCTTTTGACCTGACTCAACTTTCCTATCTGCATATTGTACTGTTACACTTGAGTCTCTGTTTAGTCTGAACTCTTTATTCAATCTTGGCCCATATATCTGGCACCTTCTTTCTGCTGCATACGCCTTATGCCTATGTGCCCTGCACATGTACTATCCTGAGCTGTTCTAGTATATCGGTCTCTATGTGTTAACGGTAATACTACTTGCCCACATGCAGTTCCGCCATCTGAAAAGTGGCGAGTGAGAACATTGTTCTTCCTCTCGAAGCACCATCTACCTTTCTTTGACTGCCTATGTTCTACTCTCCTACACCCTTGTGAGCATTTGTTCAGAGTAGTATCTTGTCTCTGGGAGCCACTAGCACTATATTTGGGATCCATTCTCATCTGCTCAGCTGTACTATCCTTGTTCTGAGTTCCTGTGTCTACTTCAGGTGCCTCTTCTACCTCAGCTATACTCTCTAATTTAGGTTCTCTTGTGATAACTACCTCGTTCCTACTTACACTATATTTTTGGTCCCAATGCACTATTTCCTCTTCTGTACAATCTTTTACTCCTACAACATTTCCTATGATCAAATCAGCCACTGGTGAGTCCAGAACACACGCTGTCACTCTTCCAGTGATATATGGTGTTTTTACTGTTATTATGGCTACTGGGTAGAACTCTACTGTGCCGTTGAATGTTATGCATCTAATCTTTTTCCCTGTATACTCCGAGGGATCTATTAAACTTCTCCTCACTCCGATAGACGTACATCCGGAATCCCTAATTGTTAACGCTGGTCTATCATTGACAAATCCCTGATGCAGCTTCAGACTTCCTCCTTCATGCACCGCTGATCCTGCTTTTACTGTATGACCACATATTAGGACTGGCTGACTGTCTTTTTCAAAAAGAGGTTTGCACCCACTACAATCTTCATTGTTCAGCGTCTCAATTACTTGCGCTGCATTTGAGTGCTCTGTTTCTCTCATCCTACATTGATGGCTGATATGTACATTCTTTCCACATTTGAAACAAGTAATCTCCCTTTTAGTGTTGTTCGTTGGTCCATCTGCTGGTTGTGCATCACACTCTGCTGCCCTGTGTCTCCAGCTCCCACAATTCCAACATCCGGCATAATTTGGACGTCTCTGGAAGTTCCCTCTTCTATATGGGTACCGTCCTACTCTACCAACATTGTTTCCTCGGAAACCATTGTCTTGAAGTTCTTGCTGCTCACCTTTCTGTGCCGAATCCACGCTTTTCGCCCTTGGTCTGATGACTGGATTCTGGTCCTGTTTAGTGTACGCTGCACAGACTATTTCCTCACTCATTAGTTTCCCAATAGATACGTTAGGATGTGCAGTCATATAGTTTTGCCCTAACTGAGACATTGTGTCTATGTCCTTTGGCTTCCGTTCCTCAAAGAACGCCACTAAATTAGAATTGCATGCAGATACCACCTTGTCTCTTAACATTAGATCTACTAATTTATTAAAATCTTTCCCTATTTCTGCAAGCTCCATCCACTTATTAAATGTATTCTTTACTGTGTTAACAAAATCTGTGAAATCTTGATTTGTCTCTGGCACTAACTGTCTAAACTTTGTCCTATATCCATGCTCAGTGAGTTGGAACTTTGTCAGCAAACGTTGACGTAAGATAGTGTAGTTGTTCCTTTCTTCTACAGGTAAATTGAACATGGTGTCTAGTGCCTTGCCCGTAAGAAGTTCGCCAAGTCTAATAGCATACTGGTCTTCGGGGATGCCTAACACTTTCGCTGATGCCTGATATCTGTCAAGATAAGCTTCAAGGTTGTCTCGGTCCGTAAAGTATGGCAGTTTTAATCTCTGAGACGACTGCGAAGGTCTTCTGCTTTCCTCACTTTGACCTTTCGAAGATAGTTCTAGTTTTCTTAACTCGATTTCAGTTTGCATCTGACACTTGATCTTCTCTTTCTCAATTTCCATTTTCATTTGTGTCTCTTTCTCTTCCTGTAGACGCTTGTTTTCCATTTCAGCTAGTTTTACTTGCGTCTCTTTCTCTTCCTGTAAACGCTTTGCCTCGCGTTCATTATGCCTCTCCTCTCTTTCCGTCTGCTTTTGTTCTTTCGCTTCTGCATACTCCTGTAACTCTTTACCCTTCAGGCCTATTCGTTCACCTGCTTCAATATATTCCATTAAAGTAGGCATCTTGTACTTGTGGACACGTTGCTGTCTGTCAGCCAACTATAAATGTGACGACTCTGCTGTTAGTCTTTGTGTGCCCTCCCTAAGTACACCCGCACTCCCTGTGTACGTAAATCCGTAGTGCTACAATATCACTCTGTACTCACCCAGTCACTCTATAAGCACTAGGTAGTGAGGTGGGAAGTATCACCTATACTCCCTCGTATATATATCTATGACCAAAAGTTCATGAAGTCCCTGGAAATATTGTTAAACATACATATAAAAACATATACACACAAATGGATGATAACACTAAGTGATGACTATCCAACGCTAGACTTCACAAGCTGAGTACACGGAGACGATGATGACACAGAAATAAACCACAGTAACAACCACAAGCTTGTGTAGAGACATCCACAGTGCGCGTAAAATAAAAATATAAATTGACCAAGACCACTAGACAGCAGAAATGACGAAAGATCACAATAAAAACATATATCCGAACACAACAAATATTATATGTAAATATAACGAAAAGAAAGAGAGAAAGAAAAAGAATATATACTGAAAATATACACAGATCTGACGTCAGACAACTCGGCTCTAGATATTGGTTAAGACTATTTCAATGCCCCTGCACGATACGTCAACTCATTAACGTTTTTCTTACAAAAATATCGTAAGCACCAGAAAGACAAATAAATTATTGTGCTGTATCCCGACTCTCGAGAAACACCTCAACAATTCCCTACTCTTGACAAACACTGGACCACATACAAATAATTGCGTGACACACAACAACAACAATACTTAGGACGATGAGAACAACAGAAGCAAACAAGGGTTGCCGACACCAATGCGATGGTAGAATCTTAAAAAGAAGTCCTTAATTTGTTTTCAATAGTCTCCGAAAATCACCTGGAAATGTTTGTCGGTTACTGTTTTGAAAAGATTACGACGTTAGCTTCCCACAATGAATTAAAGTTCTGATGCGTTGTCACTTTTTGTTGACGTGGTGACACGATTTTCGACTGTCGTAAAAGTTGAAGATGATGATAATTATCCCAACGCCTTGTATCTTCACAGTCCGTAATGTTTTTGTAACCCTCCCTGTAGGGATGGCCTGTGATTGTATAATGTATGTGAACGCTCTTGTTTTGCCAAAAATATTGGGTTTTCGTTGCGTTTTGGGGAGCCGAAAATACCTTTAAAATCAATGAATGTTTATCTGCGTAGTCACTGTCGCTTTGAAGTGATGGTATGGTTTCTTCACTGTTGCTGACCCGGTTAAATCAACGAATGGCAGAAAAATGATCACGCGCTTTAAATCCGCTTTGCAAGTCTTTTTTGGTGAAGAAATGCGCTCATAGTTGCGAAGACGGCACCTGAATGACTGTTGTGGTTTGTTTGCCGATGATGACACACACACACAAAGACGTTAAACGTAAATCCTAGTTTCAGTAGAAACACAACGTGTTATTCTCCGTGGAAATTTTTCCGTCAAATTCCCTGGTTCTCGGCCTTGACATGAACCCACCGGTCATCTCTGTTTGTACCTCAGTGTACTACAATCTTCACTGACTGCGAACAAAGTAATGTCCGGAACTTTTCCGTTATCCACACATACTTCGCTGTCCTCGTAAACAGCACTGACCCTCTTGTCAACCCAATTTGTCCGTGGCGACTCACAATTTCCACCGTCGTTTTACCTGTGGTGAATTCTTAACCTATCGCCCTGCAACCACCCTGTGCTTTGTCCTCAACACACACACACACCTGTCAGAATATCATCTTGCCAGTATCATGGCGCCGACTTTTTGTACTGTTCACTTGACCTATAAACACACGCGCCTGTTTGCGTTAATTTTCTGACGTCCCTGATAGCCGAAGAAATACTGCCTGGTATCCAATTTACCTGTCCTGACCTTCTCGTGACCTATTTGCTACCCAGTTCCCGCACGGAAGAAACCCAGTGTTTATAGCGTGGACACACTTTCCCCGTCTACTCTCCCCACTCCGAGTGAGAAATGATATTTTTACCTGGTTTCTCGTGGACTCTGTATTAATTCTCCGACACTTTTGAAATGCGCTGTCTACTGAAAATGGTGTTTATTCTTGACAGGAGAGCTCTCATTATTGTTGTTGTAAATGGGCATCCTTCTAATGTCTCTGATGTTAGTGTTCTCTCTAATCGACGAAGCCTCCCAGAAATCTTCTCTGTCACGAAGTGAATGTTGACTAAGTGACAGATAGAGTGGCTATGGTTGTGTCTAGGGTATGTCCTTGTAACAATATGAGGTTGAACAACAGATTAACCAAGATGCATCACACCCAAACACCAGTCAGTGAACAAGCGTTAATTTGCGCACATAATATTCCTTTAATGATGAATTAACACAGACACATGTAACATATAAATCCAGGAACAATAATTCTCTAAGAATATATCTCCATCCCAATGGAACACGTCGAATAACACTGCCTCTCAAGGCTACTAAAATCTGGTCCCACACGACAGGTATACTAGCCTCTCTCTAGGCCTGATTCAAAGTAACCCACTATGGGTCTCGAATTCCACTCACTATCCCTGGAACCCACAGTGCGGAGTTATCTTCCAAACTCCGTCACAATTCTTCACTTTCTCAGACCACGACCTTCTCCTGGTCCGGTCTAGACTCCACTCTCCCCCGTCAGTCTTTGTCCCTCTCTTCTCAACAATTCCATCCCCTACAATGCTTCACACACAACACACCACCTCACTGCTCCAACTGTCTGCCCCTTCTTGCAGCCCCTCTCCCTTACCGTTTATCTCCTTATATTCTCTTTCCGGTGAATGCCCTTTCACCTCTTGAACTGTTTATATTGTACGGCCACTCACCTTAATGCCACTGAACACAGGCATGTGACACTCCTCAACCTTCTCCTTGTTCTTCCCTCCTTCCCAATCTTGCCAGTTGTCACCAAGTTCTCCAATTTATTTCTTCTCCTAACATGTCCAAATAATGGTGACTCTCTACGTCTAATTTCTCTGATCAGTTTACAGTGTTCATTTGTTTCTTATAGGACTTGGTCATTGGCTTTTCTGTCTGTCCGTGGTATTCTCTGCATTTTTCCCAGAAACCACATTTTCATAGCCATCAGATGTTTTTCAGCTTTTTTTTTTTTTTTTCATTGTCCACGCCTCACATCCATACACAGATACAGGTTTTATGTAACACAGCAACACTCTTCTTCTCATTACAAGTGACATCGTTTTAGAGTTTATTGGTCAGCATGATTTTCATCTTGCAAAAGGCTGCCTTCGACATTGCGATTCTTGTTCTAATCTCTTCAAGGCATCTCCCATCAGATATTATGATTGTTCCGACATAATTGTACCGATTCACTTGTTTAAGAATAGTCCCATTTATTTGTAAATTATATTGTGGTATTTATTCCTCCTAGTGCCGACCATAATCTATGTCTAGTTACAATTTAATTCTAACCCTAGTTGTTTACTGTTTGCAACAACCGCATCTACTAAATGTTGCAGAACATGCTCATTGTTTGCATTCAATACAGTATAATTCGTATATCTAATGTTATGAGAGAGTGAGTGAATGTGAGTAAGAGAGAGTGAGTGAGTGTGAGAGTGATTGTGTTTGCGTGTGCGTGTGTGTGTGTGCCTGTCTCTCCTTGTGCCAGTGAGAGAGAGAGAGAGAGAGAGAGAGAGAGAGAGAGAGAGAGGAAAGAGAGAGAGAGAGAGAGAAAGAGAGTGAGAGATTGAGAGAGTGAAAGAGTTAGTGAGTCTGAATGAGATAGAGTGAGAGAGTGTGTATTTGCCTGTCTGTGTGTGTGAGTAGGAGAGAGTGAGTGGGTGTGAGTGAGTATAAGTGAGTGAGTGAGTGAGTGAGTGAGTGAGTGAGTGTGAGTGATAGAGAGTGAGATAGAGAAAGAGAGAGAGAGAGATAGAGAGAGATAGAGAGAGAGTAAGACTGAGTAAGTGTGTGTATGTATGTCTGTGAGCAAGAGAGATTAAAAGAGGATGTGAGAGAGTGAGAGAGAGAGTGAGAGAGAGTGAATGAGTGAGTGAGTGAGTGTATGTTTGTGTATGTGAGTGAGTGAGTGAGTGAGTGAGTGAGTGAGTGAGTGAGAGTGAGTGAGTGAGTGAGTGAGTGAGTGAGTGTATGTTCGTGTATGCGATTCAGAGAGAAGGAGAGAGAGGTTGAGAGTGAACTAGAGAGGCAGAAAGTGAGTGAGTGCGGGAGAGAGTAAGTGAGTAAGAGTTTGAGTGAGATATAGAGAGAGAGAGAGTGAGACAGTGAGGGAGTGAGTGCGATAGTGTGTGTGCATCTAAGTCTGTGTAATGAAAACGACTAGATTAAACGTAATAACATAACATGCTGTTCCAATATATTTCATTTATTTTCATCTTTCATCTGTATAATTTTCATGTCACATGATTTCACCATGTACTGTATGAAAACTTGTGCACTGCTTCATCAGTGTTAGCACACATTATCCTTATTGCATTGCATTAATATACGTTAAGATATGCAGTGTGTTTGTGTGGCATATTTTGCGATTTTTGCGTGGATGCTTATGAAAGTGAGTGAGTGGCACCTTGCAGTCTTGACAGACCAAAGTATCTGAGTTGGAATGTGGTTAAAATTCCATCACAATGCCTGGACAGAGCTTCAGAGAAACATCTGGTGCCCAAACGACATGACCTCTCTCTCGACCTAGTCTTGTGTATTCCAGAGGAATGGGTAACCAATACGTCTGGCACAAGGTAGGCTGCAAACACTGGCGGCACAGCGTCAATCCACCGAGACCTCACCACCACGAGCAGGTGGCGAGTGGTGGCCAGACCCTGAAACCCAAGAGACCCTACTTAGAGACGTTCAGCCAAGTCCCAGAGGTGAGGGCCTCGTACGCGCCTATACCGTAGGACGCGCACAATTGTCAATCACAAGTGTCCGGACCTTGTAAAGCGTGTACTACCGTCAGACTCCCTAAAGTAGTCAATGTATATATGTGAAATTGTGGGAGTATATATTGATTTGAGTAGCTGTGTGAAGCGAAGTGAGTATGCGTGCGTAATTTTCTAAATGTTTCAAAATATATGGGCATAAAAGATTGAGAGAGAGAGAGAGAGAGAGAGAGAGAGAGAGAGAGAGAGAGAGAGAATGAGAGACAGATAGAAAGAGACAGAGAGAGACACAGAGAGACAGAGAGGGACAGGGAGAGACAGAGAGAGACACAGAGAGACAGTGAGAGACAGAAAAAGACAGAGAGAAACACAGAGAGGCAGATAGAGACAGAGAGAGACAGAGGGACAGAGAGACAGAGAGAGACAGAGAGAGACAGAAAGAGACAGAGAGAGACAGAGAGAGAGACAGAGAGACATAGAGAGACAAGGAGAGAGACATTGAGAGAGATAGAGAGAGACAAAGAGAAAGACAGAGCGCGAGAGAGACAGAGAGAGACAGAGAGAGGGAGACAGAGAGAGAGACAGAGAGATATAGAGACAGAGAGACAGATAGAGACAGAGAGAGACAGATAGAGACCGAGAGAGACAGAAAGAGACAGAGAGAGACAGAGAGAGACAGACAGAGACAGAAAGAGACAGAGAGAGACAGAGAGAGGCAGAGAAAGACAGATAAAGACAGAGAGAGAGAGACAAAGAGACATAGAGAGACTGTCAAAGATCTACATAAGAGTTTACAGAGTTAAGAGTATAAGAAATAGAGCTAAGACAGAGACCATTAGAGAACACCAGACAAGCGCTATAAATAGCTTTACAACAGGACACACTTGTGTCAACCAAGAGGGCATTGAGTGCAAGTGAGCGAGGGTTTCCCCAAGACACTAGGAAACTGCCTCAACGAGTAACCATGGAGTGCAGGTTACTCTAGTTAACTGACCAGCGTGCTGGGACACCACGCACGCAAGACTCGCCAGCGCACGGAGGATCCAACGTCCGTGTTTGAACATGCAACTAGAAGCGTGGCACAGACGGGGACTGAGACGGCTAGAGAACAGACGTGTTCCTTTTGAATACTATAAGTTTATAGACAATAGTGATTGTTAGGCTTTAGATTCCATTCAGTGATTTATAGTATCATTATCACCTCTTCATTGCATCTGTATAACGTACCATGATGTTTATTGTCAATGAAGTATTCCGCTCGCAGAGCTTGTTTGTAATCAGCTCTAAATAAATTGTATCCCTTTTGCAAACGACACGAGTTATTATTTCGTGTAGTGCAAAAGTAGGGGAGTCCTGAAACACCTGTCGCAAGCAAGTCGCTGACAGAGACATAGAGAGACACAGAGAGACACAGAGAGACACAGAGAGAGAGAGACAGAGAGAAAGACAGAGCGAGAGAGAGACAGGGAGAGACACAGAGAGAGGGAGACAGAGAAAGACAGAGAGTGAGACAGAGAGAGATAGAGACAGAGAGAGACAGAGAGAGACCGATAGGGACAGAGAGAGCGAGCGAGCATGATTGTGTGAATGATTTAGTGATTATGATTCCATCCATCATCCATCACATGCCATGCCGATAAGCGTGGGCGGTCATGTTCTGCCATCTCACTCAATCACCAGAGTCGTGGATCAGCTCCGCGTTTCTGTCTCGACCATGCCACGTGGCCAAGCCATCCAGGTATTTACTTCTCGGTCGTCCCCTTGGTCTCTTCCCTTCAATCTTGCCAGTTGTCACTAAGTTCTCCAAGTAATTTCTTCCCATAACATGCCCAAATAATTTTGACTGTCTACGTCTAATGACTCTAATCAGTTTACGATCTTCATTTGTTTCTTGAATGACTTGCTCATTGGTTTTTCTGTCTGTCCATGGTATTCTTTGCATTTTCCTCAGAAACCACATTTCCACAGCCATCGATGTTTTTTCAGCTTGTTTGCTCATTGTCCACGCTTCACATCCATACAAAAGCATAGGTTCTATGTAGCACTTCAACAATCTTTTTCTTGTTTCAATTGATATCTTTTTATTGATCAGTATGTTTTTCATCTTGCAAAAGGCTACCTTCCCAATGGCATACTGTGGCATCACGTTACCCTGTTTAGGGACTAAACGGGTACTCCACCTTGCCCAAGGGTGTCCGTAGGATAGCGGAGGGAAGGATGCGCCTTACTTCTCCTTTGATATTAGATACCCCTACCCCGTTATCCGGGGTTAATAAACTAAATAAAGGATATACTGAATATAGACGCCACTGACATAACAATGAATTACCAACTCTGGAATGATGGTGATATATGACGTTGGATGAAGAATGACTTGTGCGATGAATTGGATTAAAGTGAGGAAGAGTTGCGCAATTCGTCGACCTCACTCTCTCGCCTGAGTCCATCTGAATCCAGTGGCAGGACAAGTCAAGACGACTGGAGACGAATACAGGTCCAGTGAATGACCAGGGCGCTCTACGTGCCTTGCAGTGCTCATTACGTTCCACAACGCTTTGCAGGTAAACGCCGTCTTGCCCGTTGAATCAGGAATGATTTCTTCCGCGCAGTCTGCCGGATCCTGTCTTCACATGCTGGGTAGGCATACCCTAGTTTACCGCTTGGTTTGACACCAAATCGGCTACCCGCGCCTGGTTTAGCCAGCCTCTCACAGCTGTTGCCCGGGGGGTGGCCGCTGGAATGATGGCACGGAAAATAACGAATAATTAGGTAACATAGATGCGGCATCACTTATACAATCACCAGGTACATACACCGGGAGATGGACACAGTTGTGCAAACATCCAGGTCTCGGCAGACAACAATCGGGCATGTCTTTCACACCTGCGAGCTCAGATCTAGTAGCCTTGGATGCCCAAGCTGCAAGGATGTTCATTCTGTGAGAATATGTTGTCTGAGTGCATAGATTGTGTTGTTCTTCTGCTGATTTTATTGACATTGATGATGAGACATATGTGTCTGTGAACGAATGTGTGTGCCGGCTTGTTCGTCAAGCTTGCAGTTTGGAATGTTGCCTTCATGTGACTGTCTGTAGTTATTTCCCAAATTGCGGCCATTGTCAGCTGGCTGGCGGACCGCTTCCATCTCTTCCTTCAACTGTTCTAGCTCATTATTTAAGGACGGTGCATCGTGTGGGGGTGGGGGAGTACTGTAGCTGTACAGATATCACGCCCCGGACACACACACATACACACATACACACACACACACACACACACATATATATATATATATATATATATATATATATATATATATATATATATACACACACACACACATCACAAACCAGTCGCACACATACACACAACACGCATCAGACACAAACATACACACGCATACACACAACATGCAACAGGCAAATACACACATACACATAACACGCATCATACACACACTTACACACAACACACTTCAGACACACACATGCACACAACGCGCACTACACACACACACAACACGTATCAGACACACACACACAATACATCAGTCACACACACACATACACACAACACATCAGACACACACATACACACAACACGCACCAGGCACATATACACAACACACATCATACACACACATACACACAATAACAAATTATCGAAACATAACTTCGAATGACTGTTTTACATTTGTTGAGTCAGGTTTCATGATGTTATCTTCTCCAGAGCTGCCCAGCAATGACAGCATGGATGTAGCTGTTGTTGTAGCTACCGTGGTTGGTGGTGTTGGCGTGCTGGTGCTTGTGGTGATTGCTGTTGTCTGCTGCAGGTAGGTTGCCATGTCATTTCTACGTCTGGAGACTGCTGGACGTGATATAATTAATGACTGGGATGACCTCCGCTGTAGTGATTTGTTCTACAGCACTATTGTAGTAATTTGTGCTGCAGCACTATGGTAGTAATGTTTGCTACATCATTATTGTAGTGATTTGTGGTATAGCACGAGTGTAGTTATGTGTGCTGCAGGACTAGTGTAGTGATGTGTGCTATTCTACTAGTATAGTGATTTATTCTTCAGTGCTATTTGAATAATGAAGACACAAACCATATATAGTACGATTTATTGCCTGGCATATTTCGCTGCATCTCGTTAGGTACTTACTGCAGATGCCACACAACGTAGAGTAAAATAATTAGATTCATCGTTCAAAGCTGAAATATACACATGTTCATACAGTAATACTACTAGTTGTTTACCATGGTAATTTTAAATTGACTATCATGTCTTTCTGTTTGCACAAAATCGTACTATATGTGGTTTGTGTCTTCGTTACTACGGGAAAACATTGTGTTGATTCAGTACTATTGTTATAATTTGTACTCCAGCACTAATGTAGTGATCTCTGCCCGTGAGGACATCCTGTAGTAAATTATTCAGCATAAGGCGGACTGGCTTCGGTGAGGATGTCCACCTCTAACAGAAACAGACATGTTGTGAATCAGGCAGTGTAAGGCATACACGCACTTCATGATGGCACATTGCCCACCCACCGGGGTAGACATTCCAACGGCCAGCCTTCTAGGATCAGCGGGAACAACTATGAAGACACACACGCAGGTTACAACATCTTCGGCAACCGCACATCAATAAGTGCAGGTCGTGCAGGCCACCGCCCTGGTACACTTCAACGTGAGATAATTTACCCATATTAATATATGCAGCACGTGTGATTCTATTACACACATACAAACACACACAAGCACACACATATAGACACACACACACACAGAAGGGGATTCTTGCTATGTCTAAGGAGTTGGTGCACTGTGCTGATATTATTCTTGTATGATGTGTGGACAGAGATTGGATCAATTATGGGTGTATTCATGTGTAAGGAAAGTGTATCTTCACAACGGACAGCCCTTTGTTTAGTGTCCCCTCCTCCATAATCACGTGTCTGGTTACAGCCTTGACCTGGTTCTGGTCTCATCTAATGAAATATCTACTGTACATGTTGGTTATACCGCCAACGCAACGACCAGAGAACCAAACCCCAGTCATCCACGACACAGATTGACTGCTATCGTTGGGGGAATTCACTGCTGTATATTCGTTTATATCACCCGTGTGTGTAGTTTCTGTCCCAGGTCTCCATCAGCTGATTCAAGAACCGCCATCACAGAACTCGGGACATTCCCATACCTGCTCTGTCCAAATCTTCAACAACTGAGCGAAGAGTCCCAATAGCAATGGTACCCTTTGCAATCTGATTATGTGCCTGGCTGCACATAGTGTTGGCCAGATGTTCTAGTCACTCCTTGCTGCACCATCATTGTCAAAAATAATCTGACATAATAATTTGTCTACGGCACTTTCTTCCCGTGGTCCGCATTTGTGGATTAAATAAAGTGTGTTAATAGTATTAATGTATTAGAGTAGAGTTCTTGATGGGGAACTGTAAATAACATTCACTAATACAGCTATAGTGATCACAGTAGGACCATGAAGTGAATTCAACATAGTCATTCACATCCACAGAATACAGTAGGGTCAAACACAACCATCATCTGATGTGTTTTTATCTCCGCTAAGATTAAATGACTGTCTTCACAGGCGACGCCAGACAAGCAAGTCGAAAACAAGCGGCAACGAGTATAACGATAACATTTCTCTATCACGGAATGACCGCAATGAGGTCAATCGAACTCTGACAGGTCACATACGCTGTGTTGTTTTATGTTGTGTGCATGAAGTGTAGAGTGCGATGTACTCACGGGTCAAGAGGTGTTCACACATTTGGATACAGAAGTTCATAATTGTATATACACACGCCGACACCAAACATGAGAATTCTTGTCATCACCGTATATGTGTTATGACAATGAGCTTCCAGAGGTATGTTGTAGCTACACTGACAGTTATGCTTAAATGTGGTCGAGAACACAAGGAACAACTGCTGCGTCACAGGTATGAAGCATACACAACCAATGCCTTTATTGCCTTAAAGAACAAATCAACTAGCTACATCGACATATTCTGTCGTATCACTGTACCCACTGGTCCTGACTTGTTATACTTCATGGCAACTCGTCAAGGCGAGTTGTAATGTGATTCTTTACCTAACCTCACTAGTAACATAATTTACTTACAACCTTCTGTACTGGGTCCTCACCGTCAGTCGACCCACTCAAGCGACACAGCTGGAATCGCTTCTTGTGCTGTAACGTGCTCAATGACCTGGTTGCGGCGGCTGTACAACAATCTCAACGCCAGTTAACACTCTCTCCAGATGATCGATCGTTGGTTTCATATTACTTTCAAATCTCGGTCCTCATCTTCACATTATAACTCTGGCTGGTTGTTTCTACGATGTTGACTTAATCGCGGTTCCCAGAAGATTGACTCCCGTCTGCCGGTTTGTGAGCCGGTCGTTCATAAAGCAGGGCCAAACTACTGAGCCTAATCTTGCCTAGTACATCAACAGCAGCTGAAAAATGCTGGTGTTGACTGCAACGTCCTGTAAGGGATATTCATTATTAAAAACAAACACTAGCTATGTTGTGAACATGTTTACGCGCAGGTCGTACTCTTAGTTATAGCACGTAGTTATTCAAAGCAATGTTTTCCCGTAGTGAAATTGAATAACAAAGACACAAATAATATATTGCACGATTTATTGCCTGGCATATTTCGCTGCATCTCATCAAGCACATGTTGTTTGTCCATCAAGAATGATGATGACCATTCATTTCATCCAGTGGAGTTGAAGGTGTGGAGCCGTGGGTTCTAAGATGGCTGATAAGGCCTATTTTGGCTCGAAATGTTCTTTGACAATGTGGACAAAGAATGCTTGACGTCTCTGGAGGAGGATTTCCTGTAGTGGTTTTTCTGTCCTGCCTTTTCTTCACAGCTCTTGCAGTCCTGGTTGCCTCACATATAACTGCACCTTTGCGCAATGATGCACGCCACGAATTTCGGTCTCTGGCTGCAGCCTCCCAGGTGTCATGATGAATTCCAAAAGCATTCAGTGAAATTTTCAGAGTGTCTTTAAAACGTTTCCTCTGGCCACCTTGGGAGCGTTTACCACAACGCAGTTCGCTGTAAAAAATTCGTTTAGGGAGCCTGTGATCTGGCATGCGAGTCAAGTGACCAGCCCAGCGAATCTGATTCTTCATCAGTAGAGTGTGGATACTGGGTATGGATGCTCTTTCTAGGACTTCAGTGTCTGGAATCTTGTCTTGCCATTTAATCTTCAGTAGCTTCCTTAGGCAGACTGTGTGGAAGTGGTTTAATTTCCTAGCGTGTCGCTGATAAACAGTCCAGGTTTCACAAGCATATAGCAGTGTGGATAATACAACTGCTTTGTAGACTTTTAGCTTTGTTTGCAGGCTTATTCCAGTTCTGTCCCATACATTCTTGTACAGTCTGCCAAAGGCTGCACTGGCCTTGGAGATTCTTGCATTCACTTCGTCATCGATTGTGGCAGCTTGTGACACGGTGCTGCCAAGATAGGTAAATTTGTCCACAACACTTAGTCTATGATCATTCACTTTGATATTCGGCACAGTGTGATTATTCCCTGGAGCTGGCTGGTACATAACTACAGTCTTCTCCAAGTTGATATTGAGCCCAAAGTTGGCACAGGCATGTGAGAAAGCTGTAACATTATGTTGCATGTCCGCCTCTGAGTTGGCGTATAGAGCGCAATCATCAGCAAACAGGAGCTCTCTGACGGTGCCGCTGTTAATTTTGGTTTTAGCTTTCAGCCTTCTGAGATTGAATAACTTTCCATCCATACGGTAGTTGATGTCTATTCCAATGTCGTCGTTCTCGAAGGCATTCATCAACATGGCTGAAAACATGAGGCTGAACAGTGTTGGTGCCAGGACACATCCTTGCTTCACTCCATTGGTGACAGGAAAGGGTTCAGACAGCTCACCATTTTCCTGTACTCTTGCCTGCATGCCGTCATGAAATAGCCGCACTATTTGGACAAACTTTCGTGGACAGCCATATTTTGCCATATCTTCTACAGTCCTTCTCTGCTGACTGTATCAAAAGCCTTGGTAAGGTCAATGAAAGTGGAGAACATTTCGCAGTTCTGTTCCTGACATTTCTCTTGCAGCTGCCTTGCAGCGAAAATCATGTCAACAGTTCCACGTTCTTTTCTGAAGCCACATTGACTCTCAGGAAGAAGACCTTGATCGAGATGGGCTGTGAGGCGAATGAGAAGAATTCTGGCGAGTATCTTCCCTGCAATTGAAAGCAAGGCGATGCCTCGGTGGTTGTCACAGGATTGGCGGTTTCCTTTACGTTTGTAAAGGTGGACTATTGACGCGTCCTTAACACACAACGTAAAGTAAAATGAATAGATAAATCCTTCTAGCTGACGTAAACTCATGTTCGCACAGTAATGCCAATTGGCTACCACGGTAATTTTAAACTGACTAACATGTAAAATCATTACTCAAGGCGCTCCTGTCTGGGAAATTGCCAGTACTAAAGTCACTACTTTCTGAACTTAGCAGTCAGCATAAGGTCACCATACAGTGGATACCATCCCACTGTGGAGTACCCGGAAACGACAGAGCTGATCAATTGGCTAAGGAAGGAGCCAAATCAAATCATATCAAATCAAATCAACTTTATTAGGGTCACAAATTGGGCGCGCAGGCCCGTCTTACATTCGGCCCTTCCAATCACTCGTCTTTCGTTCATCAAGAGCATTATACATTTACATAGGAAGAAAAGTAAACATTGTGAAATGAATGTTGTAAACATAAACAAGGCTAATTACCATGTTATGAGGCCCATCTCCCACCTATCCATACATCACCCCACCCACACCCCCACCTACCCACACACACGCGCACCAAGGGACACATAAACACCCCCACCTACCGACACACACGCACACCAAGGGACACATACATACCCCACCAACCGACCCATCCCCCTCCCGCACATCCCCCACCCACACACACTGCCCTCACCTGATCCCCCAACCAAAACACACTCGCCACCCACAAACATTCCTCCACCAACCCACACATCCCACGCCCATCCACATCCTACCCCACACATCCAAAGAAGAACAGCCTGATGTGCCCGTTACATACCATCAAATGAAAAGAATGATCATATCAGTCAGAAAGCCACCAAAATCTGCTCAAGATGACTACCACGTTATGGACAGACCAGAAAAAGTCAGTATTCTCCGCCTCAGAACAGGACACAATAGATTACGCAACCACATGTATACAAAATTCAAGATTGGTGAAACAGCCATGTGCGCATGTGGATTGGCGTCGCAGACAGCAGAGCACATACTCCAAGACTGCCAAAAATATAACTTATCTAGGCAAACCTTCTGGCCTAGAGAGACGACAGTGGAAGATAAACTCTAAGGACCACTGTGTGAACTAAAACAGACAGTTAAATTCATACAAGAGACAACATTGCAGTTATAGACATATTTCAAGCGAATCGAAAGAAGAAGAAAATGTCTTTCTCTTTGCACAAGGCTGGCTTATGTAGGTTAATCATTATGGCTTCTGCAAACTTTAACAAGCGACTGTCTTGTAAGTTGAACAGCACTGTCTCTCTCAATCACATGGCCGCTTTCCAGTCACCCTCGCGATCGATGAAGAGGGAATTTTCCGGTGTGTCGGCCTACCTACGCTCACATCACCTGTATGTAGTATCTTGTCAATCCACTTAGGAATGTGTTCAGCAACCCTGCTCTGTAACTGCCGCTCTGTTATGCCGATGTAGGTAGACTCGGACCTGCATGTAAATTGGTAAATACTATTGGATTTGGCGTGAAAAGCTATAGATTCTTTTACTGCTGGGGTGGGAATAGGTGTGGTTCTGTACCTAATGACTAGAGTTGCAGCACAGAATGTTCAGCCGACTGCTGTAATGAGCCTGTCCCTTACGTAGTTATCTTTAACGTCTAGAGCATCTCTATAATCATGCCTGTTCAACGGTTGTCGTCTCTATTCTATAACAGACGGCGGATATGAAATTCCTGAAGTTTCCAAGGCAGTGACCCAGACGGCAACACAGATGGCAACGCAGGGAAATGTCGAGTCTGAGTACATAGTTGGTGACGATTGTGTGGTCCAGTCGTGTGATGATAGTCAGGCCCGAACGTATGAGGAAATCGATGATAATCTGGCCAGTGCATATGAAGATGTTGTGGATAACAGCAACGAGGACATCACATCCACACACAACAGTCCTGAGTATGCAGATACACTTTGATTGATTGACTGATGGAAACTGTATATATGTCAGATGTTTTGCTATTGTGTGTGTGTGTGTGTGTGTGTGTGTCAAATGTATAGATATTGTATGCGTGACAAATGTATAGATATTGTATGCGTGACAAATGTATGGTTATTGTATGCGTGACAAATGTATAGATATTGTATGTATGTCAAATGTATAGGTATTACATCCATTTCAAATGTATAGATATTGTATGTGTGTCAAATGTATAGATATTGTATGTATGTCAAATGTATAGATATTATATGCGTGTCAGATGTATAGATATTGTATACATATCCGATGTATAGATATTGTATTCAGTCATACATCAGAAACACAGATAGTATATCCATGTCAGTTGTATAGATATTATATCAATGACAAATAAACAAATTGTGTATTGATGTCAGATGTACAGATTATTTTCAGATTTCACATGTATATATACATTATCCTTGTCAGATGTAAAGATAGTGTATCCATGTAAAATGTATAGATATGGTATTCATATAAGATGTATAGCTTTTGTGTCCATGTTATTATAGTGATTTCTGCATTATGCTGTGTATCTTCTCCAGGGTGATTGCTGTATTATCTTGTGTCTCTTCATTAGGGAGGGAGCTGTGTTGTCCGTTGTATCTTTACAAGGGAGATTACTGTGTTGTCTGGTGTATCTTTACAAGGGAGATTACTGTGTTGTCTGGTGTATCTTTACAAGGGAGATTACTGTGTTGTCCGGTGTATCTTTACTAGGGAGATTGTTGTGTTGTCTGGTGTATCTTTACAAGGGAGATTGCTGTGTTATCTGGTACATCTTTACTAGGGAGATTACTGTGTTGTCTGGTGTATTTTTACAAGAGAGATTACTGTGTTGTTTGGTGTATCTTTACTAGGGAGATTGCTGTTTTGTCTGGTGTATCTTTACAAGGGAGATTACTGTGTTGTCCGGTGTATCTTTACTATGGAGATTGTTGTGTTGTTGTTGGTGTATCTTTACTAGGGAGATTGCTGTGTAGGGAGATTGCTGTGTTTGGTGTATCTTTACTATGGAGATTGCTGTGTTTGGTGTTTCTTTACTATTGAGATTGCTGTGCTGTCTGGTATATCTTTACTAGGGAGATTGCTGTGTAGGGAGATTGCTGTGTAGGGAGATTGTTTGGTGTTTCTGTTCTAGTGAGATTGTTGTGTTGTCTGGTATATCATTACTAGGCATATTGTTGTGTTTCTGGTGTATCTGTATTAGGGAGATTGCTGTGTTGTCTAGTGTATCTTTACTTGGGATATTGCTATGCTGTCTGGTGTATCTTCAGCTACGAGATTGCTATATTGTAAGGTGTATCTTTACTGTGTAAATTGTTGTGTTGTCTGGTATACTTTCACTCGGAATATTGCAGTGTTTTCTTGTATATCATCAATGAGGACATTGCTGTATTATCTGGTGTATCTTCACTGGGGAGATTTCTGTGTTGACTGGTGTATCTTTTCCATGGAGATCGCTGTGTTGTCTGATGTATCTTCTCCTGGTGATCGCTGTGTTGTCTGTTGTATACTGCTGAGAGATATCTCTCTGTTATGTAATGAATCCCACCTCCCCATCGTTGTGTATTTCCTATCTGCATGCCAACCAGTCCTCGTGAACAGATGAAAGCAAGGCGAAAATACGATATTAGGACAGGAAGCAGATAAGTAGTCACATATGACAGGTGTTACATGTCATGATAGGTAATAAGGTATGGGAGTTATGACATATGACAGGAAACTGGTAACGACATAGCTGATAGAGCTGTAAGTAACATAAAGCAAGAGGTGATGATCGGCACGGCTGGAGTGATGATGTGAAAACATGACTCCTGATGAACAATTAGCTTCTATAGATTCCATATGTCCCTTTGATATTGTGGCTAATGAAATCTGATGCCGAGCTTTCTTGAATAAAGGCCAGAAACAGGAGAAGCCGGTTGAATATTGGGCACGTAAAATACTCCCAAGGCAGTTTAGAATCCTAAAGAGTAGACTGCAAAGCAGCTGCTCTGGCAAAAGTGTCAGCAACGAAAACTAACGGCATATTGGGCTCGGTGGGTTGGATGGAATCTGTCAACCATGTGATATTTATGTTGATCACTTCCATTCCACGCGGACATCTCCACCAGTGCTCAATGTCCTCCCGACCAACATACATGGATTAATTCAGCTCAGTACACACACTCCGTAGAAAGTAAACTTTACACAAATGCAGACACAGTAGGACACGACGGCCTTTGAAATGTGTTTTTTTGCCATGAGGTACTTCTCTTGAATGAAGAACAATGAAAACGACACAGTTTGGATAACAACACATTTATGTATCTACCTATTCTTGGAACCAGCAAATGTACATTTCAATGATATAAAACAGACACAATATAATCACTGTAACAAGACCCCCGGGGCTTGGACAGGTTTGTTACTATAGTTAATATCCCCAGCCTTTGCTCCGACCACCCCAATAGAACTTTACATCTACAAGGCCCCACACAAGCCGGGACAGCTGACCTTCCCCTCCCCACTTATGGGTTCCTACCCACAGGGGGCTCGGACAAGACATCAGTCATACTAATACACAAAGCCATGGCTAACAAAGCAAAATTTAATTTCTAACTACGTCAACTGTAACTCAGAGAAGGATGGCTGAAAGCCTGGATAGAAGACAATATGTACAAGAGAAGATCTACTGATGATTCGTCTTCATCACGGAGACTGTGACTTCAGTTCGTGCGGTTGTCCTGTCGTGGTTACGACTCACCCGGGGAAACTCCGGTGGACCGGAACTCCAAGGTGTCCCTCCTTTCCAAAGTTCTCTCCTCCCACTGTGAGCCAGCTCTCGGGCGGTCAGGCGTAGGACCACTGCCTGACAGACACTGCACCGAAGGTCGAGGATCCTCCCTCGATGTCGTACTGCATCACACGTCCCTCTCCGCTGATGAAGTCTGGGCCGACCCTAGAATCCTAGCTGTCTCCCAACTGCAGAAAAGTACTTGTAGCACCATACACTAATGTACAAGAGCCTGGTTGCTCTTCTGTCTCGTAAGTGACAGACACACTGATCAGCCACCTATAACAGGAGCGTTGGCTCCATATTAACACAATGTCACAATTGTAAAATCCAACAGGTGAATGCAAGACCTCAACAGATTCACATGTCACTAGGAATATGAGAACTCAACATATTCACATGTTACTACCCGGTTCTGTGGGTATCAACTCACTTCACAACCTACACTGTCTATGTTCACCAACACCTAGGAATGGGGTAGATCCCTACCCTACCAAGAAAGTCACTCCGGTGTTCATACAACAAGTCAATCACTGTCTTCGATCACTGGACCAGGTTTCGGCTTCACTAAGGTTAACCACTGTAGATTCACACCAATTAAGCATGACGGTTTACAATGTGTCCAATGACGACACAGCCGGGCCGGAAGCTTAATAAACAGGCCATTGTGAAGGGTACACAGAGATCACTCATTTCAACATCATTGCAATTCATTGCCTTGAAATTACCACGGTCCTCCCTGAGTTCGAATTATACCAGTGCCTCACTGGCTGGAATCAATAGACGCTTCAGTCTTGGACCCTACCTGGATCGGATGACAATTGTCGGACTCTTTGCGGCGGTCTTAGCATAGAGCTATTCTCAACTCAGAACTTTCAAGTGTTGATTTTGGCAGATTCCGATGACCGCTCCCAGTAATGCCTCAACCATCATCTTGATCGGCACTGGAACGAACAGGTCCCCTTGAGCTCATGGTCAAACTCAGGAATCTCCATAGGATATATCTATAACAGATCCTGAAACATGGAGGGGTTGATGTGAGTACTCAACTACAACAAGGACTACACTGCATCTCCACATTGACACATGCCTCTCAGTTATACATAATACAATATATATATGTATGTGATCATCAATATCATAGATCCACTCTTAACTACAATGTATAGGCATGAGGCAGCAAGAGAAGGCAATAGTACACAAGTGTATAGTCAAGTAACTCGTCTGGGCAACAGATAGCCCCCTAGCACCAGAGTCGACTGTATGACTCTGTCAAAGCATCCTTCGCCTGGTGCTAGTCCACTCCTGTTTCATCACAATCCATCAACCAGAAAATACATCTACTTCTCTTTCAGTGTAGTGGTTACTTTATCTAAGAGGTGCCCAGCCAGGCATATCCTCCTCCTACCTAGCTCAACAATTAATCAATCCCTTCACCCATGGATCAACTAATTAAACCTAACTCATTAATGACTACACAACATTAATAAATTAACTTCCTCACAATTCATTAACGTAGCATTAATCTTATATATAAAAGGCAATGTGTGTGGATGTGTATGTCTGTATGTATGTCCTTTATGCGTTCGCGAACGGCCCATCCGATTGAGATGAAATATTCTACACGCCTTCCTCTCATTCCAGCGCTGCCAACTGTCATATTTTTGTTTCTTCTTCCTCCTCCTCCCTCCTCCCCCTCCCTAAATACGTACGTAAATATATGATGATGATGAAAGAATCCCCGAACCAAAACGCTAGGACAAGCGAAGAAAATGACGTGACTACACAGAATCGTCACACGGCAATCATCATCATCATCAAGTGCCGTGCCGGCTGGCGTAGGCGTTCATGGTTCTCCATAGATCTCAGTCTTTGGTTTTCTGGATCAACTCTGCTGCTGATATATATGCCTCCATGCCACGGCAATATCAATAACAATTCATCTTTTTATGTGTAAGGAAGTTATCTACAGTCGTGTAGAAGGGAAGAACAATCAATGGAAGGACCGAAATCACAGAACCTAGACGAGTATGAATTCGGAATGGCGAACTCCCTCCTCCTCTCTTCTCCTCCTCCCTCTACCTCCTCCCCCTCCTCCTCCCTCCTCCTTCTCCCTCTTCCTCTCCCTTCCTCCTCCATCCTCCTCCCTCCTACTCTTTCCTCCATCTCCCTCCGCCTCATCCCTCCTCCTCCTCCCTCTCCCTCCTCTTCCTGCCTCCTTCTCCCTCATCCTCCTCCCTCCTCCTCCTCCCTCCTTCTCCCTCCTCCATCCTACTCCCTCCTCCTCCTCCCACTACCTCCTTCTCCTCCCTCCAAACTCCTCCTCCTCCCTTCTCCTCTTCCTGCTCCCTTTCCTTCCTCCTCCTCCTCCCTCTACCCTCCTCCTCCTCCACCTCCCTTTCCTTCATCCCCTCCTCATTCTCTCTCCTCCTCCCTCCTCCCTCTCCTTCTTCCTCCTTCTCCCTCCGCCTCATCCCTCCTTCCCCTCCTCCCTCCCCCTCCCTTCTCCTACTCCCTCCTTCTCCCTCCTCCTCCTCCTCTCCCCTCCTCCAATTCCTACCGTCTTCCTCTTCCCCTTCCCCTCCTCCCTCTCCCTCCTCCATCCTTTTCCTCCTCCTCCTCCCCCTTCCTCCTCCTCACTCCTCCTCCTCTCTCCTCCTCCCTCATCCCTTTTCCTCCCTCCTTCTCCTCCTTCTACCTAATCCCTCCTCCTCCTTCCTCCACATCCCTCCTCTCCCCTCCTCCTCCTACCCTCTTCCCCTTGCCCTCCCCCTCTCCCTCCTCTTCATCCTCCTGCTCCCCTCTTCCTCCTCCTCCCTCCTCCTTCCTTTTCCTCCTCCTCCTACCTCCTCCCTCCTCCTCTCTCCTCCCTTTTCCTCCCCCTCCATCTATCTCCTCCCTCCTCCTCCCTCCACCTCCCTCTTCCTCCTCCTCCCTCCTCATAATTCCTCCTCCTCCCTCTCCTTCTCCTCCCTCCTCCTTCTCCCTCCTCCTTCTACCTCTTCCTCTCTCTTCCTCCTCTCTCCTCCTCCTCCTCCCCCCTCTCCCTCTCCCTCCTCCTCCTCCTGCGTTCTCCTCCTCCCTCCTCCTCCTCCCTCTTCCTCCTCCCTCCTCCTCCCCCTCCTCCCTATCCCTCCTCCATCCTCCTTCTCCCTCCTCCTAATACCTACTCTTCTCTCCTGCTCCTCCTCCCTCTTCCTCCTCCTCCCTCCTCCTCCTTCTCCTCTTTCCCCCCTCCTGCTCCTAATTCCTCCTCCTCCCTCCTCCTCCCTCCTATTCTCCCTACTCCTCCTCCTCCCTCCTCCTCCTCTCTCCACCTCTCTTCCTCCTACCTCCTCCTCTCTCCTCTCTTTTCCTCCCTCCTCCTCCCTCTACCTCCTCCTTTCTCCACATCCCTCCTCCTCTCTCTTCCTCCTCCTTCCTCCTCATCATTCTTCCTCCTCCTCCTCCCCCTCCTACCTCCCCCCTCCTCCTTCTAAGTCTTCCTTCCTCCTCCTTCTCCCTCTACCTCCTCCCTCCTCGTCCTCTCTCCTCCTCCTCTCTCCTCCTCCTCCTCCTCCAGCGTTCTCCTCCTCCCTCCTCCTCCTCCTTCCTCTTCCTCCTCCTCCTCCCTCTTCCTCCTCCTTCCTCCTCCTCCTCCTTCTCCCTCCTCCTTCCTCCTCCTCTTCTCTACTCCTCCGCCTCCCTCCTCCTCCTTCCTCCTCCTCCTCCTCTTTCCCCCTCTTTCTCCTAATCCCTCCTCCTCCCTCCTATTCCTCCCTACTCCTCCTCCTCCCTTCTCCTACTCTCTCTGCCTATCTCTTCCTCCCTCCTCCTCCTCCCTCCTCCACCCTCTTCCTCTTCCTTCCTCCTACTCCTCCTTTTTCTTCTTCTTCTTCTGCTGCTGCTGCCGCCGCTCCATTTACCCAAGTTAATTGTTGGGGGAATATGTAAAGATCTTTCAAGTGCTCTTTCTAATGCTTTTTGTCCGTTTATCTAAGGTTGTTCTAACCGCAACCAATAAATGATTAGACAGACAGACAGACAGACAGGCAGAGAGGGAGGGACAGACAGATAGACAGACAGATAGATAGTCGGGAACGGGAACGGGAGCTTATATGACTACTTATATGAATTAAATGAGATGCTCCACACCAGGAGCCAGGTGATGCCGGGCAGGGTCAGACAGACAGACAGATAGATAGACAGACAGACAGACAGACAGACAGACAGACAGACAGACAGACAGTCGGTAACGGCAACGGGAGCTTATATGACTACTTATATGAATTAAATGAGATGCTCCACACCAGGAGCCAGGCGATGCCGGGCAGGGTCAGACAGACAGACAGACAGACAGTCAGGAACGGGAACGGGAGCTTATATGACTACTTATATTAATTAGATGAGATGCTCCCCACCAGGGACTGGGCGAAGCCGGGCCGGGCATGGTCAGACAGACAGATAGACAGACAGACAGATAGACAGACAGACAGACAGACAGACAGACAGTCGGTAACGGGAACGGGAGCTTATATGACTACTTATATGAATTAAATGAGATGCTCCACACCAGGAGTCAGGCGTTGCCGGGCAGGGTCAGACAGACAGACAGACAGACAGACAGACAGACAGACAGACAGACATACAGTCAGGAACGGGAGCTTATATGACTACTTATATTAATTAAATGAGATGCTCCCCACCAGGGACTGGGCGAAGCCGGGCCGGGTCTGCTAGTAACTTATAACTAGGAATTGTTAAACTTAATTAACAAACTCAGAACACAGCAACAGCTTTTGTTTTGGGATCTCCGTCCCAGAACAACGTTTGACCTTTATTAATTGACCTTCATCCATGACGGTCAAGTCTGTGGG
>JACEFZ010009943.1:0-27500 GCA_014155875.1 Cepaea nemoralis
TTTTTACATTAAATTACTTAAGCTTATCATAAGTGATTTATCCTAACAAAATTATCTTTTGTCTTCATTAGTTAATAACTTCATTAGAACTGACATTAGAAAAAAAGACATTGGAAATATTGACTCACTTAAAGGAAAAAGCCCAACAGATGGAGCTGGTTATCAACCAAGATAAGACAGAATATATGGTAATTTCAAGAGAAGAAATGGCTAAAAACTCTGGCCACATACAAATAGATAATAGGACCATTAAAAGAACGGAAACATACAAATACCTGGGTACAATCTTCGACTGCTCCAACATCATAAGGGAAGACATACAAACTAGAATCAATTCTGGAAATAAGATATACTATGCACTACAACATCTACTAAAATCTAATGCGCTATCTCGTAACACAATCACAGTATACAAACACTGATCAGACCAGTTGTGCTGTATGGCTCTGAAACCTGGAGTACACCGACAGGAGACGAAGCCTTGTTACAAACCTTTGAGAACAAAGTTTTAAGACGCATCTTTGGACCCATTAGGGATACACAAAGTGGAGAGTGGAAAATAAGAAGTAACAAAGACATTTATAATCTGTTTACGTCCCCGCTAATCACTGGTATCTTGAAGGCTAATAGACTACAGTATCTGGGGCATATAGAAAGAATGGAAGATAATGGGGAAACAAAACTCGCTTACACTCAGGAAATAAATGACCGTAGACCCCGAGGTAGACCAAGAAGACGGTGGAGAGATAATATATATACAGATCTACAAGCACTTAGAATCAACGACTGGCAAGAGAAGGTCAACCAGAGAGACGAATGGAGACGGATTGTATCTGCAGCACAGAACCTCAATGGCTCGGAACGCTGAAGAAGAAGAAGAAGAAGAAGAAGAAGAAGAAGAAGAAGAAGAGGAAGAAGAAGAAGAAGAAGAAGAAGAAGAAGAAGAAGAAGAAGAAGAAGAAGAAGAAGAAGAAGAAGAAGAAGAAGAAGAAGAAGAAGAAGAAGAAGAAGAAGCTGAAACCTCACTTTAAGAAACAGAAGCAGCGTGGACAATGATGCGAAATAGATAGAGATATTATAATAAGAACACAAAGATAAGAGAATATATTATGAACATGCACAATAAAGAGCCCTATATCCCTCCTTGCTACGTGTTCGGTATCTGGTGCTAGCCCACATGTTTATAAACCAACCGTCAGTCGATGGATGATTGGCTGAATATCGCCTCAATCACTTCACTAGGTTTAGGCTCAGGACAATGAAACAATATTTGCTGACAGGATCGGGATTTGAACAAATCTCCCTCCACCCATAGGGCGAGCATGCTAACCGATGCCCTGTAGCGGCTCAGAGATTTTGTGGCACGTGCAAAGTTTATTAGTAATGATTTTTGATTTTTAAATTTAGTACAAATTATAGAATATTTAATGTAATGTTCTCCCTCATTGACATGGAAATGTCAATGGCAAAATATTCAGATCAATATAGAAGAAGCAGTTGAGGCATAAATAAGAGCAGTTGCGCAACGTGCTCACTATAGAAGAATCAGTTGAGGCATACTAAAATCATTTGTGATCCCGGGAAGGTTAACCCGGTCAACAAATGCCCGCAGAAGTCGGATGTGTCGGCCTAACGGCGCAAGAACGCAGCTCTGCTGTAAACTGGCACAACGCAATCACATCTGGAAAAAAAAACTCCGGATGAACGAAGAAGAAGAGGAAGAAATCATTTGTGCAACGTGCTTACTATAGAAGAAACAGTTGAGGCATAAATAAGAGCAATTGCGCAACGTGATCTTTCAATAGGCTTGCAGCACTAAAAAATGGCACGCATGCATACCACTGCCTTCCGTTTGTGACCATTTATGTTATTGTCCGTAAATCAGATAGTATAAGGACTTGAGTGCCAGCGTAACATCAGCAGTGATACTGAAGTTATACTGATGTGATGCTGCAGGAGACATCAAGATATGAAGCACTCTAACACGATTGTCGTGTTCTATTCCTGTCTTGTTGGTGAGTATATACATGTTCAAATGTGTCATTTGCTCTGGAATATATACGTTTGTGACCGCATATAAGTGACTATAAAAGAGTATATGTTTGAGTGTGTTAGCGTATGTGTTTTATTTGGTAAAGTATGTTTTTAATTCCGTTAGTGTATGTGTTTGAGTGAGGGAGTGTACATAGTTGAGTATGACAGTGTAAATGTTTGAGTGTGGGAGTGTAAATGTTTGAGTGTTGGAAGACAAATGTTTAAATATGGGAGTGTGCGTTTCTGACTGCTACATATTATATATTTGCTGTCTGTGCGTTTTTATTTCAGTAGCTATCTCTGCGTCTCTTTTCTTCATTGTCTTCTTTTGTGTTTGCCAAGATGCTTACTTGAGGAAAATGTCCATACCACTGACTCGTTCACGCAAGGCTTGACAGATGCTGCTACGACGACGACTAACACAAAATCACGAGGTCACCTGGTACAATATTTATTCCTTGGGGATACACGAGTTGTGGCATCCTACAGTAGGCGCAACATTATGTCACAAAAACACAAACACACATGCTAACACACGCACACACATGTGATCAGAATACTAATGTAATGTCCCTTGACTATAGTCTTGAGATGTGAGATGTCGACTGTTAGTGTCTAATGGAATAAAGTACTTGTCGTGGTACTGGTCTAATGTTCGTGTAGTATCTGTCCGTTGTGCGACCTTCTTGTAGCTGACTCCGCGCCTGAATGGCAGTCTATTTGGACTTGATTCCATTGACTTTATGTCAAAATGTATATTACACGTTATCTACAACTAGATCTCTCAGGGCAATAGGTTTGTGTTTGTTGACAATGAAATACTTAAAACCCATGCAGAAAACATTACTACCCGTAGTCATTACTACCCAACCAGTCTGTATATGCCGTGAGGACACTGCCTGACCCGAATATGCATCCCGTAGATGTGAAGTTGCAGTACGTTCTTGCACACCCCGCTACTTTCTAGCTTTGGAGAGGGGATGGAAAGCGTATGCACAGAATTCACAGCCAACAAACCAACCATGTAATTAATCGACCAATAAGTCAACCAACCATTCAACCAATGGACCAATAAACAATCCAACTCTACAACTGAGGCCGAATCTTCCTTCGGGAGTACATATTTGCTGCCTGTTGACAGCACATCTATCACGGAACGTGAATGAAGAAATTAGAAATTCTTGGAAGCAAGAGAGATGTGGTTCTTGATCACGTTGGGAATAATGTAGAAGGCCAGGGTAACTAACAACATTTGTCTGGATTTAAAATAAAACAGAATGTACAACTATAAGAAAGATACAAGCAAGGACCGCTGGTCATGCCATGACAAGAGAGGCATTGGAGAACATCGTGACCATTGCAAAGATCAGGGAGAAAAGAGGCAGAGCCAGATCGAGGGAAATGAAGCTGGATGCACTGAGACGGTCATGGAGAAATATCATTATCATAGTTGATTCACAATACTGTAGACTTAGATCTGTAGAGAGACATGAACGCCTACGCCAGTGGGCAGGGAACATGATGATGTTGATCTAAACGTGTACCATATTGTCTCATACATCATATCAACATATTTGTTGTATAATATCTAACACTAGAATTATGTCATGCTCGACGTCAACATATTTGTAAAATAATATTCAAAACTACAAGAGTCTTTCTTAAGCAACGTACTTATTGCATATTACCTACATCTCAAATAGTTTTTACCACGCCAGTTATTTATTACATATTAACTAAATCTGAAATAGTCTTTATCATGGCAGCGTGTTTATTATCTAAACCTGAAATAATAGCAAAACTAAATCTAAAATAGAATCGTTATTAGAGTAACTTATTTATTGCACATTAACTACATCTATAATAGTCTTTATCATAGCAGCCTATATGGTATTAGTGCCGGTCGTTCAGAAAGCAAGATTAGCAAACTACTGAATGTAAACTTGCCCAGGAATCACGAACAGTCAAACAATGCTGTAGTTAACTGCTATGCCCTGTAAAGGATATGCCACTAACTTTGTTACGTGTTGAATAATATACCAATCTAAAACCGAGTGGCAATTATTGCAACCTATTTGTTACATAGTATCTAAATGTACAATTGAGAACTTATCACTGCAGCTTATGTCTATACATAATCTAAAACGTGAATAGAGTTTCATTTGACATCAACAAATGTGTGATATTTTGCCCAGCCCTAGAACTGAGTCTTGTCCCTGGACAACAGAATCAGCAGAGAGTATTTCAGCAACTAACTGACCCCACCAAGACCCTGTACTACAGCAGCAAAACAAGCGTCAGCAGGGTCGACTTCCCCGCCACATGCGCTATAACTTGTGTGAGTTTAAATAAAGCCTGCAATAGCTTTCTGTACAACAACCAGGAAGGACTGTGTAGTTATGGTAGGTGTAAATGAGGTATATGTTTGTATCGTTGAAATTGTTACCGTCATCATTATGGTTAATATGATCATCGTCATTATTATCATCGTCGTCTTAATCATCTTCGCAATCATCATACTTTTTTTCAGAATCATTAGCATTCCTATTTCCATATCATGTTCATTATTATTATTATTATTATTATTATTATTATTATTATTATTATTATTATTAATATTAATATTATTATGGTCATCACTATTATCATCATTGTAGTTACGATAACCATTGTCGCCATCATTATGATTGTCGACTCGAAATTTACGAGTTAATAATCTACCCAAAGTATTTCAGGATCCTCGCCGGTGCTACGGAGTTCGTGCACTGAGCTGAGTTTCTCCAGACTCAGGTTTGAGTTAGGAGAACGGAGCACTTATGGGCTGCACCCGTGGGTCGTGATGTTGATCCATCGACTAAACTAAATGATTGTCGGCTGCACCTGTCAAAGACACAGATGAGGGGTTAATAGTAGAGGAAAGGAAGTGAGTTACACAGACGAGACAACAACATCACCAAACAGCACCGAATTTAGCTAAACAAACTGTAAACAAACTTCACCTAGATGGTGCAAAATTTCAGGCTGCCCTTGTTGGTATTGGAATGATGATAGTTCTCTTCCAATCTTTTGACCACATACCATATTTCTATATCTTTTTAGATATTGGGTGATAGATGTTTATGCTTTTCTTCTCCTCCCGCTCTAATTAGCTCGGCTGGTATCTAATCACATCCATACAATTCCATCTAATAAGGGTTCAGGTTTTGTCCCTGCTGTCATTGGTTCAAGCATTTCATTCATATCCTCAAATCATTCATATCATACACGCCACTGCAGTATTCCTGTAATCTTTCTAGAACTTTTCTAGATTCTATTAGGGTATTTCCCAACTTGTCACAGATAACATTTAATTAAAGTTGAACATTTCTTGGCAATAAATTCGTTTCTTTGGACGTTTCTTAATCTCTCACATTCTTGTGATATTACACTATTCTCCAATTCCAATTCCAATTTACGAAAAATAATTAAATATTCCAAATCCGGTCTCGCCTAACCTGCTTCCTCAGCGGTGGTTATTGTTGAGAGCCGTGGTTTTTGTGGGTTCATTCTGTCAGAGTCCAACAGGGGACAGCGATGCAGGGACATCGTTACGACCGCCAGGCGACTTAGCTCCCAGTAAGGGATGCAACAACTACGTTGCGCCGCCAGGCGAATAGGAGTTACCGGCCTGCGAGATCGCTGGCTGACCAGCGGTCAGGCCGCCAACGCAAGACGCACGTCTGCCACGTGACGCCACGTCAGGCAGGAGGCAAGTTGCGAACGAGGTCCAGACAGCTCTGGGACACGGAACATGACGGACGTGTGATTGAGAGAAAGGCGTTGTATGGTTTCTGTATTGAAAGGCGAGTGTCTGGACATCTTGCGAGTCAGACTTGTGAACTGTATTGTGGATGTAAGTTGTAAAGTATCCATTATATATATTTGTGATCATCGTTCTGTATTTGATATGTTAATAAATCCATCGAACGATGTGTCGTTGAGTCTTACGTCAAATCACGTTGTATTTGTACTGTCTCACACTTGTTAGGCAAGCGAGCCAAGTTTAAGACCCTGACATGTGTGAACGTGGAGGGCTCGTCCCGCTTTAATTTACTTATATTTGAACGTGAGTAGCTCGTCCTTGTTGAACGTGCAGGTCTCGTCCAGCTTTAATTTAGTTAGATTTGAACCTAGATGTGATCATAATTTACTTGGATTAGAGTTAAATGTGTTAATGTGATCATGGAAGGCTCATTTTGATTTATTACTACATTATTAAAACATGTGTAAGATCATTTGTAAACGTACAATGCATACATTTTGTTTGATCCTGTGAACGTGTAAAACATTTGTGATTTGTGAAACTTGTCACCGTTTTGACCTTGTCGACATTGTGATCTTGTCGCCATTTTGACCTTGTCGCCATCTTGTAAACTTGATGTCTATGTCCTTACTGAATGTCATCTTGATGTAAGTGATGTGTCACCAATGTTGTAGAGTGTTAAGATAGTTGTAGATTGTCTTCGTGCATTGAGTTTGTGGAACGCTAAAAGTGTTTGGAAAGAAAGTAACGTGTATTGTAAAAAAAACTGTTGACGGACAAACTTAGGACATACAATTACACTCAACGCCATACAAACCTAATCAACACTTAGTGACAAGCAGGCACACACCAACAAATAGACGCTAATTTATCTTCTTCCAAAATAAAAGCAGGTTTTTCCGTACCATCCGAAACCTTGCCGTAGAGGTCATTTGTAGTCTGAAGTAGCGACCCTACAGTTCCTAGCCCGATTTTCCAACCGTTCTTCACCGCATCCAGGGCACTTGAGTATAATTTTTTTCTTTTCACATACTTTAAAGATGCATTTTTAGGCACATATCGTCCATATAAACAGATTGTAAATTGTTGATTACTAACCACTTATAACATATTGTGTGTGGCTGGTATTTCATTGACATTTTTCCATCATGTCTTCATTATTTGATTTAATTGATATGGGCATAAAATTACAGTTACATGGTGATGAATTAACACAGTGGAGTGAGCAGAAATACTCTGAATACCTACTAGTACAGGAAAAAGCTAATGAACGCGATGAAAGAGCGGCTGAAAGAGCATTAAAGCAGGCAGAGATGACTGCCAAGCAAGTAGAGGCAGACACAGCCTTAAAGTAAGCCGAATTAGAACTGACAGCAAAGACAAAGCAAGCTGAAATAGATAGTGAGCTAAAGAAGGCAGAAATAGCAGCTCAGAGTAAGAGAGAAGAACTGGAGTTACAGTTGAAAATGAAACAACTGGACACTGAGACTGCGATTAACAAAGAGTCTAAGAAATCGGAAAGACTGGAGAAAGAAAACCAGTATAAGAAATATCAAGGTATTGTACGTAATTATACCTCGGGTGACTGCATTGCAGCCTTTACCCAAAATTTTGAAACTTTAATGGAACATTATCAAGTTCCACTGTCTGAATGGAATATTGTGTACATGAGGAGTTTGTCAGGGGAACCTCTTAAAGTTATTGAAACCATCCCCAAAGACCTCAGAAAAGATTACCATTATCTGAAATCTAAGATTATGGCACATTTTATGTTAGATTAGGCAGGTTACAGAGAACAATTCAGTAAATTGAGCCCAAAACCGACTCAGACGTTCTCTGATTACCTCTGCTTAGTCCGAGATATTTTCACCAAATGGACTTCAGCAGCCAAAATTGATCATAATTATCAGAGATTAGAAGATCTAATCATTAGAGACAAAATTGTATCATCTATTCCTTCAGCCTTTGCTAAATTTTTGTTAGAGAATGAATGCTCCAGTGTGGATGAGATTGAAAGACGTGGGTCGGCTTACTACACAGCCAACAAACATTGCTTTGCTACTGAAGATACTAACATTAACTTTGTAGCAGCGGCTAACTATGACAAACAACCCTATAGTAGGCAGAAATCTCATAAGCCTACCTCTGAGAAATTTAATCATTGCATTTATTGCAAATATTCACATCATCAGGGTGAAATGTGCGATCAGAACCCAGGGTACCATACTTACTTATTAAACATGGTAAACAGACAGGACAAGGAACGTAAATCCTTCAAAAACTCGCGAAAATGTTTCCTCTGCAAGGCGTGGAGACACCATCGGAAAGATTGTAAGGGCAGGCATATGACCAACAAAGCAAATGCCGCCTTGTTTGATAGTTCGTCTTCTGATGAAGAAGAGCCAGAGAAACATCCTGTGAACTCAGCACAGGCTTTTGACATTTTCAGCGCAAACAAATGCGCTGTTTGTAACACCTTCTATGAAGATGGTATTTTAACATGCGGGCATGCCATCCCTATTGCCAATGAAGAAGCTAATTTGGTAGTAGACTCAAAAGGCAGAATAAACATCCATCACGGATACGTAAATGGCAAATCTGCTACAGTCCTTCGCGACACGGGCAGTTCACTCATTGGCCTGAAGAAAACGTTCATAATGCCTACAGACTATACAGGCAGGCACGTAAGATGTAGAACATTCTCAGGCAATATTGAGAAATACCCATTAGCATGGGCATATATTGAAACACCTTTCCTCACTGGGAAAGTAAAGTGCGCTGCACTAACCAGTCCAGTTTGTGATATAATTATTGGTAATTTACCTGAGGTAAATGATACACCTCATGACATAACATCTGTATGTATTGATGATACCATAACATCACCATCAAATGTCATCATTGAAAATGTCACACCACCTATTGATTGTAAAGTAGCTAATGTAGCACTAAGTTCTCATGACATCATTGAAACTGTTGTTCCATCATCATCTGACATCATTGAGTGTGTGAACGCAGTAACAAGAGCTACTGCTCGAGTGCAAGATGAAATAAATCAAACTGAGGCGATACAATTACTCAGCCCAGTTTCAATATCTACTAACACCATGAAGGAAGCATTTGTAACAGCCCAAAAAGCTGATCCTTCATTGTCAAAATACTTTGACCTGATCGGCCGAAAGCCAAAAGTAACCAAGAATGCAAAATGGCATTTTGCTATGAAAAATGACATACTCACCAGGTATTACACCAGAGGTGACATTACCACAGAGCAAACTATTTTGCCAACTAGTTATCGCAAGCAAGCCTTACACCTTGCACACGATATACCTCTTGCGGGACATATGGCATACGTCAAGACCAGATCAAGGTTATTGACACAGTTTCACTGGCCAAAATTTTGCAATGACATTAAAGAATATTGCAGAAGTTGTGACACCTGCCAGAAACTGGTTAAAAAAGGTAAACACCCACAGGCAAAGTTACAAGTTACCGACTTAGCCAGTCGACCTTTTGAAAAGCTATCGGTTGACATAGTGGGCCCTCTTAGTCATACAACAACTAGAGGGAATAAATTTATTCTAACTGTCATTGATCAATGTAGTCGCTGGCCAGAAGCTATTCCGTTAAAGAACATAACTGCCAATGACATAATGGAAGTGTTCTTCCATATTTTTTCTAGGATAGGTTTTCCAGATACTATCCAATCTGATAGGGGCACTCAGTTTATTGCCGCATCCACCCAAGCTTTCACCAAAATGTTGGGAGTGAAGCAGTGTTTTAATTCACCCTACCATCCTCACAGTAGCGGAGTAATAGAAAAGTTTAACTCGGATCTTAAGCACATGCTTGCAAAAGTAACGCAAGAACACCCCAATAACTGGGATGTATATCTACCAGCTATTCTTTTTGCTTATCGCGAGGTACCTCATGCTAGTACCGGTTTCTCTCCTTTTGAACTTATCTATGGTGCCAAACCACGTGGCCCATTGACCATTTACCACCAAATGTTAACTGACTCTACACCAGTACTTAAACCCATATCATCATACTTATATGTTACATCATTGCGTGAAAGATTCATCAAATCTTGTGTTATTGCAAAGAATGCACTAAAACTATCTGGTGCTACTTATAGACAGTATGCTGACAAAGGTAACAGGACGATAACATTGACACCTGGACAGGACATTCTTCTGCTACTACCTAGTGACAGACATCTACTGACTGATTCTTGGCAGGGACCTTTTAAAGTGACGAGACAGATTTCACCTGTAGACTACGAAATCCTTATAAAAGACAAACACAAAATATTTCACATAAATATGCTAAGACCATACCACAACAGAGACAACGAACAGGACGATACGACAGCTTGTACAGTGATAATAGATCACGAAGATGACGATGCTAGTGACGAAATTCCAACACCTGCATTAGACACGACAGACTGCTTGAAGGAGATCAAAATCAACCCAAAGTTAACTCAAGCAGAGACAGACAGGTGCAAATAACTTATACAACAGTACAACACCATCTTTTCCAACAACCCAGGACAAACAGAATTAGTACAGCATCACATCACACTCACATCAAACACACCCATTAGATGCAGACCATACACCATCCCATTACATTACAAAGAGCATTTACATCAAGAAATCATCAACTTAGAGAAAAATAACATCATAAGACGATCCCAATCAGACTACTCATCTCCCATGGTCATAGTACGCAAAAAGGACAATACAATAAGACTGTGCATCGACTACCGAAAACTGAATAAAATAACTGTTCTAGATCTTGAGCCAATGGCAAACACTGACGATCTTTTGACAGAACTGACAGACGCTAGGTTCTTTACGACGGTAGACATGACGAAAGGTTATTGGCAGATTGCTGTAGACGAACAGAGCAGACATCTGACAGCATTTGCCACACCTTGGGGACTGTACGAATGGTGCAAACTTCCATTTGGGCTTGTTAACGCCCCAGCCACATTTGTACGGATGACACGACTCCTGCTAGTAGACATTCCTAACATAATCTGCTATATTGACGACATATGTATTCACACAGAGACAATGCATGAGCACATTAAGACATTAGACCAGACATTTGAACGGATCAGACAGCACGGACTGACAGTGAAGCCTGCAAAAGTAGACATAGCCTACCAGGAAATATCATTCTTGGGTTACAAAATATCCAATGGCTTTGTCACGACAGACGATAAAATTGTGTCCAAGATACTAAAACTCTCACTTCCGACTACTAAAAAACAAGTCAGAAGTTTGTTGGGCTTAATAAATTACTACCGGCAGTTTATTCCTGATTTTTCTGAACTGACCGAGGTATTTACTAATCTACTAACAAAAGATAAACCAGAGAAAATTGTACACGATCAATGCCTAAAAATCGCATTTCATAAAGTTCTATCATGGTTTTCTGATAAGAATGAACGCAATCTTATCCTTAAATTGCCCGATATCCGTTTACCTTTCAGATTACGCACAGATGCTAGCTCCGTGGCGATTGGAGCAGTCCTGTTGCAGGAGTATAACAACATCCTCCACCCCGTTTATTTTGTATCCAGGAAGCTGAAGGCCCGAGAGCGGGCATGGTCCATTCCTCAATTGAAAGCCCTAGCTTTAGTAGTAGGTATTACAAAATTATCTAGATTTCTTCTAGGACGCCATTTCATCGTAGAATCGGACAGCAGCCCCTTACGATGGATGAATTCAGGGGTGCCTTCGAACCATATGGTAGCGCGTTGCTCTTTGAAACTTCAAGATTATAGCTTTGAGGTTCGACACATCCCAGGCAGAACCAATTCAATTGCCGATCTTTTGTCACGTTGTCCGACCGACCCAGTGAGCACCAATGTCTGTGTGCAGTATGTAGAAATACACTCAGACCGACACAGCCATTTAGCAGTGAATAGTGGTTTTTCGTTCACAAGAAGCTGTGTAATGTCTGCAATATTGTGATAGGGGTTACTCCCATTATATATAGTGTTCTTATTTTACTAGTTCATGTAGTGATTGTCGTGTATAAATGTGCAGTATGTGGTAGAAAGCGAACTTTATTAACTGTATATATTACGTACAAGAACAGTGTCACATTCGCACTTACCTGAAGCGAATTATCCAACTTCACAGTGACAACTTCGTGTGGAATCTTCCAGGAATATTTTAATTACGAGTGTGAAAGTAAAAACTGAACAGTGACGACTTTTCTACACCTCTGCAGTAAACCGAAATCTTTAATGTTCGACTGAAACATCTAACACATGAACATTCGATCGTAATCCAGAAGATTGTGTAGCAACATCCAACACGAACTTTGAGAACATTGTACCTTCCTTAAACTACATCAAACCGGAACAGGTGTGTTCTGCAAGCTTTACCATCAGCTGATTTTAGAGCTCGTGTGTACTTCCGGATTAATTAGAAATTTAGAACAAAAATAGCAGACAATATATAAAACGTTAAAAAGTTTTGACGATTCTAAAATGTTTAGGATTCTATAAAATTGAATACACGAATTGTGTGTTTATTTATTTCTCTAATGTAATCTTAGAATCATATCTTGATTAACGTATTCATATTACCGACTTTTTTCTCGTTAATATGAAGAAACGTCAAGCAATGACACTAAGAAATTAAATAGTTATTGTAAATTATTGTGTTTCACTAATGTTAAAATTATTTCCCTTTCATTTATGTTATTACATTTTCACACAAAGGGCCATAATTTGAAATGTATATGCTAATGTGTTGTGTGTAATATAACATGTTGTTGTTAAAGTGTTGACACCACAGGCAGGCATCTACTGGGCATGGCAGAGTGTTGCGAACATTGTATACCAACACAAGAACTCCTGGCCAAGTAGGGACAAGGTTGGAGTGTTTTATACGACTTATATAAAGCCGTATTTCAGTCTGGCTAGATGGTTTTTGTTCCAAGAACCATATTATTCTTTTTTTCAAATTGCTGCGAGGTAGATGCGTGAAGCTGGAACTACTGATCTGACTGGGTGATAATACAATTGAGGTAACCAGCCATCGAGAGGGTGAAGCCTGATATGTGTTAAACATGAAACACCACATGTCTTTGTACCCAACTCCCAGTTCTTATATATATTTCTATGCCATGTGTGTATTTTTGATAACGTTGTGTATAACAATAGAAAGGTAGACTCTGACAAGGGTATACTATTAACCCAACAGGTACAGACATTATACATGAAAGACGACATCTTTCATGGATTTTACCGGGGGAGCGTGTCAGAGTCCAACAGGGGACAGCGATGCGGGGACATCGTTACGACCGCCAGGCGACTTAGCTCCCAGTAAGGGATGCAACAACTGCGTTGCGCCGCCAGGCGAATAGGAGTTACCGGCCTGCGAGATCGCTGGCTGACCAGCGGTCAGGCCGCCAACGCAAGACGCACGCCTGCCACGTGACGCCACGTCAGGCAGGAGACAAGTTGCGAACCAGGTCCAGACAGCTCTGGGGACACGGAACATGACGGACGTGTGATTGAGAGAAAGGCGTTGTATGGTTTCTGTATTGAAAGGCGAGTGTCTGGACATCTTGCGAGTCAGACTTGTGAACTGTATTGTGGATGTAAGTTGTAAAGTATCCATTATATATATTTGTGATCATCGTTCTGTATTTGATATGTTAATAAATCCATCGAACGATGTGTCGTTGAGTCTTACGTCAAATCACGTTGTATTTGTACTGTCTCACACTTGTTAGGCAAGCGAGCCAAGTTTAAGACCCTGACAATTCACCCTGATTCTTGTCTTGTGCGCTCTTACGAGTGAGTCCTATCTGGGACTGGTTATGTTGGTTTGTGTCTGTGACATCGTCGGGGGGGGGGGGGGGGGGGGTGTTGGTGGCGGCTGTCCTTTGTGCCCGTCTCCTGGTGGTTTCTTTTGTTAGTGGCAGTTTCTGGCTCTTCTGGGTGCAGTCCTTATAAGGACATTTTATTTGGTCTTTTTGCCTACTGTTGTTGTGTATAGTCCGTAGAAGCTTGTTGATGTTTTCATTTTCTTCCTTGTGCCTTTGTTCTCTTTCGAGTTTGAGTTTTTGTTGCCTTTCGATCTCTTCCTCCGTGGTCAGCCATGGGACGATTTCTCCTTCATCTATATAGTATGCCCATGGGTGTACGTAATCCGTGTTTAAGTCTGGGCATTCTTTATAGGTACTGTAGGGCATTGGTTTTACCTTGTGTTTCTTGTACTTCTTATCATTTTCTTCCATGCGCCTTCTGTATTCCTTGCACCTGAGTTCATGATCCCTGTTCATCTGTGCGATTTTCTCCTGGGTAAATATTGGCGGTATCGGGGCGTCCTCTCTGCCGTCGTCAGGGTGCTCATCTGGATTTTCTTCGGATGTCTGATATTGGCTTCCCTTTGACATTTTCGGGCGTCCTGGTTGGGATGCAGGCAGTATTAGCTTGCGGTTCAGGATGGGTCTCTTGGTTTTCGTCTTGCGGTTTCTCTGTAATTTCTTGTACGGCTTCTGTTGTTTTGTTTCGAAAAAGTTCCATTTCAGCTTTCTGTAGTTCTCGCTCTGATTTAATGGTTTGTAGGATTTCTTCGTTCTCTTTCTTTATCAGTGCCATATGTTCCACTTCTTGTTTGATGTTTTGCTGGATCTCCTTCATTTTTGCCAGTAGTTTTTCGTTGTCGCTGGTCAGAGTCGGTGTCAGCAGTGCCTTGGCTTGTTCTGCTCTATTCTAGTACAACAATCTTATTTATATTAATTGTTGTCCCTTCATGTGTTCTTTCTTATTTCACGTGTCAAAGATGTATAATTCATCCTGTTGTTATCGGTTTCTCCTCGTTTCTATTTCGGTTCCCTTCGTCGTTTTATTAATTCTAACGTGTCTAGTGTAATCCGTGGTATATATTGCTTATTTTTGGTCGGAATTAAATCTGTGGCTGCTGTTATCAAGATATCTCTAGCTTGTACTGCCAGTTCATCAGGTATCATTTCCTCCTGTATAGACGTCAGGACCCCAAGACGATTCTTCACTTCTAAGGTTGTTTGCATCTGGCATTTGTGTGAGATCAAAACTAAGTAGCCTTGGTCTTCGAGTAAGCTTTTTGAGCTTTACTTTCACATCTGCTTTTCATAACTGATGGTCTGTATGACTCTCTTCACTTCGTAGGGGTTTTGCAGATGTTATGCTTGATCTCCATCTTCTTTGTATTAAAATATAATCTATCTGGACTTTGGTAGTACTGTCCGGGGACTTCCAGGTGAAGAGTCTTCTTGGGTGTTATTTAAAAAGTGTTGTTGCTATCGTTAACTCATTTCCTGTGCAAAATTAAATTAATTTGCTACCTGTATCATTTCTGTTTCCGAATCCAATTTTCCTGAAACGTGTCTCTCGTGTTCAGCTCTTCCTGCATATATTATTGCATTAAAATCTCCCATTATTATTGCTTATGCCATGTCATAGATTTCCGCGAATTTAACCAGAATGCCTCTCATACAACAAGCAAGTATTCAGACCGAGAGGAATGAGAAGCTAGAGGAAAAAAGATACAATTACGCTTTTCAGCGTCTATCAAGCTATGGCGCATGATTACACAAGAAGACGGCTGACACTCAAAGCGATCTCAGGCTGGATGTTTACAATCGCACATTTAGCACGATTGACGTTCCACCACCCAGAGAAGGGACAGTAATGCGGGAGATCACATACAGCGTCGCGTATACGATAGACGGTCTAGACCCGCAGAGAGAGAGAGAGAGAGAGACATACTACACAAGATGTGAAATTAAGACTGTATAGAACTTTCAACGGTCAAAAGCGTGAGTGGCCAATCACTCAAGAAGAGTTTACGACGAGCTGTAGAGTCTGAACCGTCGAAGGTGTGAACGGACATGCACCTGTGCTGGTCTTGAAACACACAGACTAAACCCGCCGCCAGATCAGCAAAATCAAAGTTACCCCACAAATAAGAGGATTTGTATAAATGCTCGGGGAGGAAAATCTCAAATCAGACTGGAATATTTGGAGGATCAGGTATGAAAGATTTATATGTATAAATTACATAAATCTGATTTTTATGCTGTTAGAAGTGTCTAGCCCCCGACTACAGCCTTAAATTCGGGACCTTAATTTGGCTGTCTGGTGTAGGCTATTTCAATGAACAATAGTATTTCTCATATGTCTGCAAATAGCATATTGCTACAATTTTGTTATTCTGCTTACACCAGTAGAATCCTCACGTTAGGCGGATGTTTAATTATGTTTCTATGTTTTGGATATACTGTTGACTTTCATTAGTCTTGTCAGATGTTTGTCACTTCTATCAGAGCTATTAATTTCTCAATTTGTTGTAGATAATTAAATTACTACATGTTTTGCATTTGTACTACTTATGTAGGAATATATTTCTATGCATAATGCTTAGTATATGTTTGATAAATTGAATATCATAGGTTAACCCATCAGGATGAATAATAGTGTGTTAGTTTTATGAGAGCACTCATATGCATATTGTCTAATATCGTAGCAGGCTCTATGTTAGTTAGTTAGTTAGTTAATTAGTTAATTAGTTACTTAGTTAGTCAGTCAGTTAGTTAGTTAGTTAGTTAGTTGGTTGGTTAGTAGTTAGTTGTTGGTTGGTTGGTTGGTTGGTTGGTTGGTTGGTTAGTTAGTTAGTTAGTTAGTTAGTTAGTCGACAGATCATCCTCATTGCACATCGAACCAATCAGTCCATAAGTGCTCGGATCCCTTCCTCAGCAAATCCCGCAGCGTGTAGCGGCTAACGACACCGATGCTGTGTTGGTTTATCAATCTTCTTTGGCTCCCTGCGTAGTGTTCTTGTTTGGCCACACCTCTTTTAATTTTCTGTTCTTGCAGTCTGTCCATTGTTATAGATTCGCAGTCATCACTTGGTTCTCGCAAAAGTCTTACTTCTCATAGATAGAGCATTCAGAATGTCAGCCTGGTCCATGGCGCGTCAACCCTTCACAGTAGCGTTTCCTGCGAGCTTGCCAGCTCGCTCATTGGCTTGTACTCCGGCATGCCTGGCACGAAGATGAAACGAATCTTTGCCAGACGAGACCGCTCCAGAGACAGCAACTATTCTCTTCGGATCCACCCCGTCTCAATCCTCTCGAGCATGCCCAAGTGAATATCTGTGTCTCGAGCCATTTTATTGCTTTACTTACTACTATGACTTCCATAGTCAGGCTACTTGTGGTCTCAAAGAAAGTGTGACTCTTCTCTGGCCTGTTGAACGAGGGGGACGGAGCGAGTATGGGAATGTCCTGAGTGCAGTGATGTCAGTTCTTAGCTCAACTTAACTCAACTCCACTTTGCCCAGTTGTGTCCCGTATACAAACAGTGGAAAACTTACTTCTCCTTTGATAGGGTATACCCCTACCCCGCTAACTTTATTTATTACTAATATGATTATACCATCAATGGTCTTTTTACCATAGTGTTATAGTCAATGCTATTGTTGAGATACCAGATCCTTTTATACATTCTCGGATCGTCAAGCACTACATAGGGAGTCTCCTAGACGAAATGGGCTAGCCGATTGTCTCTCGCTCGCAGTGTTGCCATCTCCCTTTGATGAAAAAGCACTAAAATCGACCCAAAAAAAGCACTAGAAAGCACCAACATTTTTTGGAAAGCACCAAAAAAAAAAAGCACTCACAAAAAGCACCAACTGTTTTTATTACAAATGTAACAAGGTAGCACATTGTAATTTATTATTATCTCTTCATATTACAATGAAGTTTATTCCAGATCCGCCAAATCCCAATCAGAACTACTTTCGAGCCAAAAAAAGGGAAATCACTAAAACAAGCACTGGTGGAATCATTCAAAATGCTATAAAGTAGCTGAGTAGTTTTTTTTTGGATCCTGTATATCGGCTTCAAATTTCTTATTCACACTTTGAACTTCTCCGAGAATATGCTTGAGGAATATGAGATACACATAGTTTTTCATGTCGCTAAACATAGAATGTAGAAGTTCTGCTGTATAACAGCGCTCGTTGAGTCTTGCTACATCAAAATGAGTTCTGAGCTCGACCCTCTGCTGCAATATTCTGACAATGGCAGATAGAATGGACTTCCATCGTGTCTGGCTTAATTGAACAATCTTTAGCGGATGTTGTCCATCATTTATTGAAGCAAAAAGCTCCATGTACTTTGCTTGACGAAGACTTGAGTGAGAAAACCAGTTACATGTTTCTCTAATCATGAACTCGATGTTCCTGGGCAGACAAGCAGCTGCAGCCTGTGACAATGCCAGCTGAAGGCAATGACATACACACCTAATTAGTACCAGATGAGGAACTTCGGATTTTAATTTTGTATATACTCCATTGTTTACACCTGTCATGACAGACGCATTGTCAGTGCCGAGTGCAACTAGTCTTTGCAACTCAAGTCCATTCTTGTTTAAACAATCTTTTAACGCATTGCATATTGCCTGTGCGTTGCAGTCACTCAGTTCAACTAAATTTAAGTAAGTAACCACAAACTGCTTTCTTGTCTCTGAATAGTACCTAATAGCTACTCCAAGTAGCTTAGTTTCAGAAATGTCATTACTCTCATCAATCAATAGCTGTATTTACTTTTGCCAATATCAGCTGTTGTGAAATATGGTGCAAGTACATTTGAAATAACTGCTCTGCACTTAGTTCTCCTAAGCTTAAAGTTCTTGCAACCTTTGCTGTCACCAAAGTGTACCTTGCAGAGTTCACTTAAATGGTCAACAACGCGAAGCGAACAATGGCCAGCTATGAACAAACGCATGCATCCTTCTGTTTCTTTGACATCATCTTTCAGTTTGTCAAATGCAATTGCTTTTTTGCCTTTGTGTACTGAATGGTTGTTCGGCTTTCTGATGTTTCGTTGTATTCTTGTGCCTCTCAATATCATTTAACCTGGCTGCAATGCAACATTTGCAATATTTGCAAAAACACTTAGTATTATCTCCTTCTACTTTTAACAACCATTTTTGAAATCTCGTGTCACAGAGCCACTGTTCTCAGAAATGTTGGCAATATTTCTTGCTCATGGTGAAACACAAATAAGCTTAAATGAAAGGATCATGTAGACACCACAAAATTATGAACTCGATTACGTTTGGACTTGTCTGCAAGATGGCGTTCGCTTTCAGCTATATCGTATTAAAGGGAGTTAAATTAGTTGAATATTGCGCGGTAACGTACTAATACTGTTTTATTCCCTTGCTTCAGTTCAAGTTCGGCTTTTTAGTGTTCCCAAAATGAATTTTAAAGTAATTTTACCCACCCCAAAAAAAGCACCAAAAAGCACCAAAAAAATTTTGTGAAGCACTAAATTTACGCGGCCGCGCTAAAAGGAAAATTTTCGCACTAACTGACTTGAAAAAGCACTAAATTTAGCGCGAAAAGTACTAAAATGGCAACACTGGCTCCAAGGTCGTTGGTTTGCTTCCGACTTCATCATTTGGTTCCCGTGTGCAGATTTCTTGGAGACTGAATGGGTCGTCGATGGAAGTACGGGGTTCGCCACCAGGATGACGCTTCCGGCAGGCCGATCTAAGCCCTATACGATCATATGCGGTACAATGAAACCGATCTACTTGCCTGTAAACTCTCAACCCCATTTAAATCAAAACACCTACTACATATTGTGCCTTAATAATTTAGCTCTATAATCAAAATGTGCCAGTCTCCCTGGCGAAGGGGTTTAGGACGCTGTTCGTACTCCCGTATATCCACGTATGAAACACTGCTGCGCGAGATTCGGCAGGGGACACGTCGTGTTGGTATCTTACGGAAAGGTATGTGAGCCGGTCGTTCAGAAAGAAATGGTAAACTACTGAACGTAAAACTTGCCAAGATATCAACAGCAGCTTAAAAATGTTGGTGGTGGCAGCGATGTCCTGCAAATAGGACATGGAAATTAAAAAAAATCAAAATGAAAGTTCCATCCGCCAGACTCGACGTCGTTTTACAAACAGCCTTGATTCATCTTTTTTGTTCTATAGTTCAACTCGTCAGTTGATTAGCTCATTGGGCACTACACCTACATCACCTGTAAGTTTGTGCTCGGAGGCTTTGAAAGGACACGTGCGATGAAGTACCTGGGAGTGATATTTTATAGGAGGCTTTTTTCTGAGCACATAGATCATGTGGTGATAAAAGCTGGGAGGAGCGTAGCTGCGATGAGGGTAATGGCGGCGGCAACCTGTGAGCAGCACCACCTCTGCCTCCTATAGCAGTGTCTGATTCTTGTGGTGATTGAGAATTCCTTGGCCATCCTAACTCTCAGCTGTTCTCAGGTGGAGAGTTTAGAAAGAATACAGAACAAGGCTATGCATGTGGTAGCTGGGTGCACACAAAATACCGCATGAAAGACTATATGTACTTCCTTGTTTTGCCTACCGCGACAGAACATGGATTTGCAGATCGCATGCCTACTTCAAGTCAGTGCAGACACACAGCTTCCATTGTACAATGAGCGCGAGAAAAACGGGCAGCAGGTTAAGATGATGACAATCCTGTATGGAGCGGGCCGTGGAGATTCTTGAATAGATCTGTTCACTTGAGGAACAGAACCTGGTGAAGAATGGGCACAAGTGTCAACAGAGTGCAGTATCTCCTTTTCAGTATGCAACCGGCTGGAAAGGGGGTTACAGTTAGTTACATATCCTTTACAGGACGTCGTGGTCAACTCAAGCATTGTTTGACCGTTTGTGATATTTTTGGGGGCATGTTTACGTTCAGTAGCTTGCCAGAGCTTTCTGAACGACCAGCAATCAAACCATTGTAGGAAAACTAACGTAAAGCGCCCTGCTTCCAAATCACCTACAGCTGATTTCAACATCTTGGTTCCGTACGTCGGGGAATTGTGAAAGCCGTTCACTGCAGAAAGCCACAGCTGCGGCGAGCAGACAGAAGGGTAAATGTAACACTTGATCACTATTTGCTGTAACTGGTAACGCAGCTGTTTACATGTGAGAATCTGTATTAGATTGTTCATAATAATCATCAGGTGCCATGCTGATAAGCATAGGCGGTTATGTTTCGCCATCTCACACGGTCACCAGAATCAGCTCCGTGTTCTTTTCACGACCATGATATGAGGTCAAGCCATCCAGATATTTACCTTTCTTCCTTCCCCTTATTCTTTTCCCCTCAAACTTGCCAGTTGTCAGCAAGTTTTCCAGTTTATATTACACTGTTAAACGTTGCTTTTGGCATATTCGTATCATTCTTATTTTCATTTTACACCTGAAATCATTTGTAATGAACCTTCCCAGTTCATAAAAACAACTGACTTATTCAAGTGACTTCCCATTCACTGTCATTTTCAAATCTGGTTTCTACTATCTTTGTTGACAATCATATATTTGCTTTCTTGACATGTATGCCCAGGCAATGTTCATGACTTCCTGTTTGTATTTGGTTTGCTAATTTTCGCGATCTTGCTCTATTCCAGGCAACAAAATTGTATCTTCTGCTTATACTAGGTTGTTTGTTGATTCCCCAGTGCATTATTAAGTCCTGGCCATCTAGTTAAATATAGTCTCTCTCTCTCTCTCTCTCTCTCTCTCTCTCTCTCTCTCTCTCTCTCTCTCTCTCTCTCTATATGTGTATATCTATATCTATGAAAGGCGATGCATGTATGTATGTATGTATGTATGTATGTATGTATGAATGTATGTATGTATGTATGTATGTATGTATGTATGTATGTATGTATGTATGTATGTATGTATGTATGTATGTATGTGTGTGTGTGTGTGTGTGTATGTATGTATGTATGTATGTATGTATGTATGTATGTATGTATGTATATATGTGGGTCCGTTCTCATTTAGTAGCATTGTTATATCTTAAGTTAAGTCCCCTGGTTATAGATAGATAGATAGATAGATAGATAGATAGATAGATAGATAGATAGATAGATAGATAGATAGATAGATAGATAGATAGATAGATAGATAGGCAGGCAGGCAGGCAGGCAGGCAGACAGACAGACAGACAGACAGACAGACAGACAGACAGACAGATCCCCGCCAGGGCCTGAATGAAGCCGGGCCGGGTCAGACAGACAGACAGACGACAGACAGACAGACAGACAGACAGACAAGATGGATGGATGGATGGATGGATGGATGGATGGATGGATGGATGGATGGATGAATGGATGGATGGATGGATGGATGGATGGATGGATGGATAGATAGATAGTTAGATAGATAGATAGATAGATAGATAGATAGATAGATAGATAGATAGATAGATAGATAGATAGATAGATAGATAGATAGATAGATAGATCTTCGCCAGGGCCTTGGCGAAGCCGGGCCGGGTCAGCTAGTGTATATATATGTATATACGGTTCAGGCACGGTGATAACATATACCGTGGGCTCACACGTCTCTGTTTATTTACACGATATGATGTACACTTTTCTTAACCCACTGTTGCTTTTTGTCCCAAGTATAAGTTCATAATTAATCGTCCATCCTTGCTATGTGTAGCTATTCCATCCACTTATTTAATTAACTAATCACCGATATCCCTATCTAATAATCCCTTTTATAGTCAATGATACATAATCGTATGCATCTCTATATATTTGATGTCTCAATTCCAATATCAAATATTACTTCATATGTTCTACTTTAAAGAAACAAAAATTAAATTGTTCTTTTTAAAATTGAAATGTCTGTCCTATGTACATGTTATCGCAAAACCTGATTTGTCATGGGGAAAAACATGTAATGAACCTTTCCAGGTTCATAAAGATTATTATATATAAAGCATGATTAAAAACAGCATTCCAATTCTATTGCTATGACAATGTTAGTCTTTTGTAAGATGAAACAAATGCTGATAAATTAAAAAGCTGAGAACTACAATAAAAAGAAAAAGAGTGTTGAAGTGCTAAACACCCATCTTGTTATGTGTGTGAGAAACATGGCAATAAGCAGGCAAACTGAGACACCGTAATTCCAGTGGAAATATGGTTTCTGATGCAAACAATACCACGAACAGACTTAAGGAAGAATGAGACGGTTCTACCAGAAACAAATGTAGACCGTAAATTATTTTGAAAAACATAGGCGAAGACAGTCCGGGTTTTTCGGGCACATAATGAGGAAAATAAACTTGAAAACTTAGTGACAACTTGCAAAATTGATGACAGAAGAGCCACGGAAACAGAAAGATGGCTTTAGCCAGGTGGCATAGTCAGGACAAGAAAACAAACCTGATGGAAGACTGATAAGATGACAGTCAATGACCGCCTACTCTGACCAACATGGCATATGAAGATTATGATGATTGATTGATTGATTAATTGATTGATTTAGGAACCGACATCACAGCATTCCCATAAGCGCTCCGTCCCCATCCTCAGCAGCCAGCGAAGAGTTCCAATACCAATAGTTCCAGTAGCAATCTGATTATATGTAGGTCTCGCCTTTCCTCTGAGCGTCGAGCGTCGGCCAGATCCCCTCGTCACCCCTCGCTGTCTCATTCTTGCCAGACTATGGTAATCCATTTGCTCCTCCGAGGTGTACACGTGCTTCCACAAGGAGATAATGATGAAGGTTATTATCTGAATAAATAACATGAAATGACATATTTAAAAGAGAAACATGTCTTCACGTTGTTTTTGAAGGTTTCTGGGGCTGGATCATTACCGGAAACACTCCTAGAAACTTATCAAACGAGCTAGCATTCTGGTCCCCGGGATGTCATCTTGTGGACAGTTACAGACTGGAGTCGAATGAGATGGAGAAAATTTGTTTGTGGTTTTCTGATGACACAGTAAACTACACAATGGCCAAGAAAAACTGCACAGGTTGGTTTTCTCCCTTCTCTTCTTCCTTTACCATCAAACGTAGATATGAGTTAATTCAAGGCTTTTAATAAAGTAAGACAAGTCATCATGATAAAGATGCTTGCAGATCTACAAATTGATGGGAAGGACCTTAGACTTGTAGTTGAGTTGAGTTGAGTTGAGTTAAGAACCGACATGACTGCACTCAGGACATTCCCTTAGACTTGTAAAAACACATACATTGGAAACAACAAGCTGCATAATGATTGATAATGAAGTAGGCCAATATCAGCCTATTAAGAGAGGTGTCCGACGGGGATGTGAATAGTGTCCGGATCATTTATCCCTATACAGTGAAACTATTTTCAGCAATATACAAATTATGAGAGGAATCATTATTAGGGGACGTAACAACAATAACATTAAATATGCTTATGGTACAGTATTGATCGCAGACAATGAGCAATATCTGTAACATTCAGTAGATGCGGTTGTTACACACAGTGAACAATTAGGTGAATTGTAAGAACACAGCTTATGGTCGTCACAAGAAAGAATGAAATACCACAATGTAACATACAAGTAAATGGGCATATTCTTAACCAAGTGAATCGGTACAGTTATCTCGGAACAGTCATAACATCTTATGAAAGATGCCTTGAAGAGATTATAACAAGAATCGCAATGGCGAAGGTAGCCTTTTGTAAGATGGAAAGCATACTGATCAATAAAAAGATTTCATTTGCATCGAGAAAAAGAGAAAAAGTTTTGAGATGCTACATAGAACCTGAACTTTTGTATGGATGTGTAGCGAAGACCATGAGCAGACAAGCTGAAAAACAACTGATGAGTGTGGAAATGTGGTTTCTGAGGAAAATGTAAAGAATAGCACGAACAGACAGAAAAACCAATGACCAAGTCCTACAAGAAACAAATGAAAACCGTAAACTGATTAGAGAAATTAGACGTAGACAGTCATAATTTTGTGGACCCTTTATGAGACGAAATAAATTGGAGAGCTTGGTGATAACTGGCAAGACTGAGGGGAAGTGAACAATGGGAAAGCAGAGACGTAAATACCTGGGTGGCTTGACCACGTGGTATGGTCGAGATAAGAAAACTGAGCTGATCCACGACTATGGTGATCGCGTGAAATGACGAAACATAACCGGCGACGCTTATCGGCATGGCACATAGTGAGGATGATGATTTAATCCAAAGAAAGGGGTAGTCAACTTAACCTTCTTGACATCTCCACACAGTTTGTCTCAAGTGAAGCGGGTGAGGCCAGCATGGCCGAATGGATAAACTTCCGGTTTGATGATGCCGAGGTAGTGGTTTCATTCCCTACGCGGTCAGTTAGACAAAACTGTTGACTTCTCTTCCTTGATTTGGGGACGTGAATTACAAGTACCTCTGAAGTCGGTGTGGGTTCGGCAAATGACAAAGGACACTGGTAATCGGGAAAGCTAATTCAAAGCAAAATTCAGACCATTGCACTAGAAGTAGTTGCATGTGTATTGAGTACACTTGAGCTCAAAACAAACGATCGAAAAAGAAAAGAAAAAACAACGGATGAATGTCAAAATGCTGGCTTTCTGATGCTATATATTGTTTATGTAAATAATAGTATGAAACGAACAGAAAGTCCAACAATCAGAATCCAGGAAGCAGAAATACGCAGCCCTATATATACAAGCAGAGAAAGGAACACCATTTTATCCCGCGTTTCCATCCTGTTTCAGGATATTTCGGTCAACATCAGCATCTTTTCAGCTGTATGTTGATTCCTAGGCTAGATTACGCTCATCAGCACGCCACGACTTTCTGAGCAACCGGCTCCATACTCTCGTAAGTCACTGGCGCGACTCGAACCCCTTCAAATTCTCGTGCGCTCACGTCAACCACGAGAATATTCGGGGTTACGGAGACAGCTGCTAACTCCTCAGCCAGGGAGACCGGCAAAGGAACACCATTGGGCCCCAATTATAACCGACCGAAAATTTGACGGTTGAACGGGACCGGAACTGTTTGTTTCGAACCAGCAAGCGAGCGTCTGTCTGGTCAATGGATGGTGGATCGGTTGACTAGGAAGTACCTACAACTTGTGTAGGCCTGATCCCTGGCCTCCGTGTGTGTTAAACTGAATCCAGATGCCCACAATGTACTGCGCTATATCTGTTTGTTTCATAGGCTGCTCCCATAGATGACCTAGGGAGGCTTACAACATTCTAAACCATTCTCCTAGTCCTCTCACTCCTCCCCCTCGTTTTGTCTTCTCTCTCTCATCCTGTCTCTCATCCTTTCTCTCGCTCCTCTCTCAAACCCTCTTTGACCCCTCTCTTTCTCATCCTCTCTGTCCATACTCAATTTCACGCCTTCTTAAACCGCTGTATCACCCCACACTATCATAATCTCTTTCTCACTCCCTCAACCTCTTTCTGATTCCTCTATCTCAGTGGTTCTCAACCAGGGGTTTCCAGGGTGGGGTGGGGGGGGGTGGGGGGGGGGGGGAATTAAGATTATTTCAAGATCGCGTTGTTACAAGAACCGATTACTTCATATTGCTTTTCCCTTCATACTGTACGATTTTGTACATCTCACCCTTCTAAAATTCAATTTATAAAGTAAGTAGCCCCACACATCATGTTTTATGTGGACGTCTAGACTTGTTTTAGTATGAGCTATTAAATTTACCTTCCATTATTACGTATACTGTGTAGGGGCAGGGGCGGGATTTTTAGATAGGAAATACGAAAGGGGGGAATGACGTTCTGAAAATATGGTGAAGAGGGGCACGGGCCAAATTTTTAGGTAGGAAATACGAAAGGAGGGGGGGGGGGGGAATGACGTTCTGAAAATATGGTGAAGGGGAGCACGGGCCAAAAGAGGTTGAGAACCACTGCTCTATCTCAACCTCTGTGACTCTCCACCCCGTCTATCTTCTCACTCACGCACTCCTCTCTCTGTCTCTCTCTCTCAACTTCTCCCTCTCTCCAGTATTACACCGTCTCTCTCACTTCGCTATCTCTAAACTTCTCTCTCACCTCTCTCTCTCTCTCTCTAATCCTATCATTTTCACGACTTTATCTCCCAAACTATCACAATACTCTCTTAACCTCTCTTTAAATCAACCACTTCAACCTCTCTCTCTCTCTCTCTCTCTCTCTCTCTCTCTCTCTCTCTCTCTCTCTCTCTCTCTCACTCCACTGTACATCAGTTTTGTTTCTCACGCCTCTCTCATATTCTCTCTCAAACTCTTTATCTCTCATTTCCACTCCACTCTTTCTACTTCTCTCTGACTCCATTCTCTCAGCTTCTGTCTGTCTGTCTGTCTGTCTGTCTGTCTGTCTGTCTGTCTGTCTGTCTGTCTGTCTGTCTGTCTGTCTGTCTCTCCCTCCCCTTTTTTAATCTCACACACTCCACACTATATATTTTCTGTATGGACGTTAATCACCGGACGTGGACGAACAGCTTGTGAATATGTTACATGAAAACACTTAGGTGTGAGTGGCTCTTGCTAGATGGAGAGAGAGAGAGAGAGAGAGAGAGAGAGAGAGAGAGAGAGAGAGAGAGAGAGTGAGAGAGAGAGACTTACTTCTTTCAATCAGAAATAGAGAATCTAAAGTCCTCAATACCAGATTCAGTATGTAATTTAAGTCCACTGTCATCTTTCTGTGAAAGGAAGTGCTCTAGAAATATTCCCCCTGAGATTCCCTTGATGTCTGTTGCAGAAGTATATAAATATCTCTCGAATCTCAAAGCAACAAATTCAGAAGGTCTAGATGGTATCAGTAATAGAATTCTTTGGTGTGCTGCACCTATT
>JACEFZ010009943.1:32500-45000 GCA_014155875.1 Cepaea nemoralis
TGGGTAGAGGATGTGTGGGTGGGTAGAGGATATGTTGGTGGGTGAGTGTATGCAGGTTAGGAGACGGTGGGGGATGTTTGCAGGTGTGGGCTCGGGATCTGTGAGTGGACTGGGGGAGATAGGAGATTATGTGGGTGAGTGCGGAATTTGTGTGTGGGTAGGTGCGGAATATGTGAGTTGACGGGGAGATGTGTGTGTGGCTGAGGAATATGTGTTTGGTTAAGTGGTTGGAGGTGTGTGGGTGGAGGAGGATATTGGATGAGTGATTGTTGGTGGGAAATGGGACGGGTAGAGGATATGTGAGTGGGTGGGGAGATGTGTGTAGGTGGGGGATGTGTGGGTTATTGAATGTATGTGTGCTTGGGGTGTGTGTGGATGGGATGTGTGGTGGGTGAGAGGTGTGTGGGGGCGGGGAGATGTGTAGGTGTAGGGATGTTGTGGATGGGTGGGGGAATGTATTGTATGTGTGTGTGGTTGGGTGGGGGAGTTGGAGTGAATGGGGGATGTGTGGGTGGGTGGTGGATGTGTCTCAAAACATAGTAATTAATATGCATTGTTTATGTTTACAAATTTCACGTGACAATGTTTTTTTCCTATGCACTGTTGATGAAAGAAAGATGAGTGATTGGAAGGGCCGAATGTAAGACGGGCCTGCGTGCCCAATTTGTTACCCTTTGAAAATAAAGTCTGTTCGTTCGTTCGTCCAATCCAGGCGGACAGTAATCACAGTGACAAGGTGAATAGGAAAAATGCAGTAATAATAAAACTAAAAAATAAAATACTAAAATAGCATTCAGCAATCATGTACACATGAGCTAAACCACAAAATAACAAACCCAACGTTTCGACCTTAATGTTTTTCTTCAGGAACAACACAAACAGATCTAAGAACACACGATATGAACAAATACAAACATTAATACAGAACAATATAAATAAGGGCGCTAACGGGCGATTGCGCATGTTCCATACACAGGAAGGTTGTGTGGGAGTTGAGGTGTTCAGAAACGGAAGCGCTTGGAGGAAACAGATATGTGGTTTCTAGACGTGTGTTGCGGATACTTTGGACAGCCAGAGTAACTAGCAACGACTGCCTGGAAAAGACTAATTAAAAACCATTGCTTAGACCTATAAGAAAGACCTCGGAACAGTAATAACATCTGATGGGAGATGCCCTGAAGAGATTAGAACAAGAATCGCCATGGAAAAAGTAGCCTTTAGCAAGATGAAAAACATACTGACCAATATAAAGATGTCAATTGAAACGAGAAAAAGAGTGATGAGATGCTACATTGAACCTGTACTTTTATATGGATGTGAAGCTTGGACAATGAGCAGTCAGGCTGAAAAACATCTGATGGCTGTAGAAATGTGGTTTCTGAGGAAAATGCAAAGAATACCATGGACAGCAAGAAAGACCAATGAACAAGTCCTTCAAGAAACAAATGAAGATCGTAAACTGATTAGAGACATTAGACGTAGACAGTCTCAATTTTTGGGCATGTTATGAGAAGAAATGATTTGGAGAACTTGGTGACAACTGGTAAGATCGAGGGGAACAGACCAAGGGGAAGACCTAGAAGCAAGTACCTGGATGGCTTGGCCTTGTGGCATGGTCGAGACAGAAACACGGAGCTGATCCACGACTCTGGTGATCGAGTGAGATGGCAGAATATGACCGCCCAGGCTTACCGGCATGGCACATGATGGATGGATGGATAAGAAAGAGACAACCCTTGGTCTATGGTCATGTAATGAGAAAAGAAACATTGGAAGATGTCTTTACAACTGGACATATCAGCGATAGGGGCAAGGGAAGACGGATGATAATAATGCTAGATATACTGTGGCAGTGGCAAGGAGGAATAAAATCGATAGAAGTACTCCACAGCAACAGGGACCGAGATATGTGAAGATACGTGAACATCTTCGCCAGTTGACAAGGGACATAATGATGATTAATCCTAAATTACCCCCCAAAATGAGCTTTATGCCGATTTCTGAACGAGTTAACTGAGAGCAAGATTTCACTACGCCCCTCTCTGTGCTGTCATTTCTTTGTTTCAGGTCGAGGACTACAGCTGGTCACTTTGAAGACCACACAGAAACTTGCATTCTTTAAGGATGTAGCTAATCGCAAAGCCGTCGAGCAGGCCTGGATCGGTCTGGACAATCTGCCCTACGAGAGTAACTTCCATTGGGTAGACAATTCAACCGTATGGAGTGTTGTTCTTAGCCAGATGTCTCTCTATGGTGAGACCTTCAACATCTTTCAGTCAATCAATCAACCAGATAATCAGCAAATTATCACAGCTAACTTTTATTCTGTTAACAATTATTTATTCAGTTATATGTCATTTAATTATTAGATGCCATCAGTCAGATAATTTCCATTCAGTTCATTACTTTTATGCTTATCATTGTTAGTTTAAGTCAAGCAGTGATAATTTAATAAATAATACATTAATCATCATTCATTTACTTATATTAAATTACGCATTAGTCAGATAACCATCATTCAGATAATCATTATCCATTAATTCATCAATCAATTATTCATCAATCAGTTAAAAATCACTAGGTTAGTCAATGAGAGCCTGTTGAAACAAAGTGTGCCGCCCTGCGCGGTGGACAAGGAAAGAAGTGATGTGGAGGATGAGAGGGGAGGGGGAGAAGGAAGAATTGGGGGAAGGGGGCAGGAGAAAAAAGAAGAATAACGAAGAAGAAGAAGAAGAAGAAGAAGAAGAAGAAGGAAGAAGAAGAAGAAGAAGAAGAAGAAGACGAAAGAGGCGGAGGCGGAGGCGGAGGCGGAGGCGGAGGCGAAGAAGACGTAATGAGAATCCGTCAATCATTAGCTATTAAATCCACACTAACCAGTGGTATAATCCACACTTAAACGTTCGTCAATCAATCGTCTCCCACAGATACTTCAAGAGACAAACACGAGAAACACGTACACTCGCTGCCTAAGATTCTACTTAATTGTGTTTGTATTTTTATTTCAATTTCGGACATATAGGTCATCCAGAAAGACTCTGTGGCCATTATTGTCAAGAGTGCGTGGCCTACTCCCCGGAGACGTGGTCCTTCCATCATGCCCCCTGTTATGACTCGAAAAACTACATTTGTGAAGGAATCTTACCTTGAAACCTGCAGGAGTGGCCCGTGATAGTCGACAGACAATTAATCAGCAATGGCCTTCTACCGTGTACGGGCCTTCAAGTAATAAAGCATGCATAATGTACTCTGAATGTCTTATTCCCTTGTACACTACAGTGAATCGGTGTCTTTGTCTTGGGGTTTAGTGCCCGCAGTTTCAAATTTCCCCGACATAGCGGTCCAGGGTTCGAAACAGTCGCAGGCGATTTGAGAAGAAAACTGTTCGCGCTGATTTCATTGGTTTGAGCGTCTGCCACATCTTATTATGACATTAGCTAGGACATGTTACAGCCTAACACTTGTCACACCAGTCGCAATATCTGCATTAAAAGATAGTTGCATATACGTTACAGGTGGTCGCAGTCTACCCCAAAATTGTATGGCTGTTTATTATTTCCATGGTACGTTTACGTTTAGTAGTTTGCCATTGCTTTCTGAACGACCGGTATTCATACCATTGAGTAGAAACCAACGCAAGGCAGTCTGCTTCTAAATCGCCCGCAGCTGTGTTTCCAACGCGTATTGAAAATTACTTTCGCAATCCCTTAACCATAGCACATTGGGGCTATCCTACACATTTGAATTGAATGTCAAGGACTCGCCGAAATGGAGCAATGGAAGAGCTGCTCGTGAGCTGGCTCAAAAAACCCCATTAGGGCTACGCTGACCAGCGCTAGAAAAGACCCGGTATCAACAATAGGACGATGGAGTCTGGATAACGTAACAGCATCATCATCATCAAGTGTCTTGCTGATTTGCGTGACCGATCATGCATCGCCACATCTTGCAATCTCCTACGGCATGTTTCAATCCGTGCGCTTGCTTCATTCCGTACCATGACACGCGTTTTTCAAAAGTGTTTTATTATCGCTGTCTTTCTCTATTTCTCTCTCCATAAATCTGGCCAGTTGTCTCAGAGTGTTCTCTTTTTGTCTTCTCATAATGTGGCGAAAAAAAGATGACTTTCTCTTGTTAATGTTTGTGACAAGTTCTGTTTGAGTATTAACCGCTTTCAGAAAGTTTACATTACTCATATAGGCTGTCCAAGGAAAGTTGATCAGCTTTCTGTACAACTACATCTCTGAAGCTTTGGGGATTTCTTTACGTGGTTATTTATTGTACAGGAATCCTGGCGGTTTTAGGAATTAGTTCTAAACAAAGGAAAAGAATTCTTTATTTTCTAACGTCCAATGCAAAGGAGTTTAAATGTTCTTCATTTTATACAAAGCAGTTTTGGTTGTCCTGACGACATAGTAACGTCAAATCAAATACAGGAATTAGACTCAGAGCGGTAGGCATCTATTGTGACTTGATTCCATGGACTTCGGGAGGTTGTGAGCTGGAGACCTCACGTGCTAGCAAGAAGCGTGTAACGGTTATCAACGACAATCTTCGATACCTGGTGATCGAGGACCAACGTATCCCAGGATGGTCAGTTTGTAGTGTCCTCCAGATATTAATATAAAATAACACACAGTAATGCAGCTTTACAGAACACAATTATGTAAAACATGGGGCGTTGCGGCGACTAGTCTTCATCAGCAAACAAATACACAAAACACAACGCATAAACGCGAGGAAGAAACACTACAAAGACTACATTAAGGTATAAGAACGGAAAAAGTAGAATGGAAAGGTGAAAACATGAGAATGATGTAAATAAATATAACAATAGAAAATCGAAAGTACTACTTATCTCAGAATCTCAATCTAATATTCCAGTTATAAAAATCATAACGATCAACGGGACTTTATTAATCACTGATTTAAACTAAGGTTCTGTGGCACCGATGACGCCACGAGTTCTTAAATGTGCATCTGTCTCTCGTCTCTGTTAGGGAAAATAATGAAGGCCAGGAAGTGAACTGATCACCTACTTCATAAAGTTACCATCAACAATATATTATCTACAGTTATAGGGCATGGAGAAAACGCCATCTTCAGTCGTTAGTCATAGAAAGGGAGGGAAGAATAATATATTTTAATGAAGAGTTTAGCAATATTTTCATGGTTACTTCCCGTAAAAGTTTAATTCAGGAAAGAGCACTCATCTCTTCATAGACACACTTCAGAACTGCATTTCCTCTGGCTCATTTTATGGAGCATATTTCTGGTCATTACTGGTAATAGTAATGTAAAACCCATTGCAGTAGACCGACTTATTCCATCACAAGTAAACACAGATTACCACTAGTGACTTATAGAAATACTGGACTGGATTCGATGCCGTATCCAGAATATTTTGTTACCCCCACATGGTGAGTCTCTCTCTCTTTTTTTTTATTTTAAATTCGTTGATATTTATTTTATAAGGGTTACAAAATGGGCATATAGGCCCGTCTTACATTCGGCCCTTCCAGGCATTCATCTATCGTTCAACATGATGCATTTACGTAGGGGGAAAAAAAAAATTGTCAAATGAATGTTGTAAACATAAACAATGCATATTACTATGTTATCAGACATAATCCCCACCCACCCACACATCCCTCACCCACCTCTCATCCACCACACACACACACACACCCACCCACACACACCCCCACCCACACACACCCCAACCATGTATATATAGATATATATATATATATATATATATATATATATATATATATATACATACATACACATATACATATATGCCCCTACCCATCCATCCCCACCCACACATCCCCCACATACACACATCTCCCTTACCACACACACACACATCCCCCACCACACACACACTCGCCCACCCACACATCCTCCACCCATCCACCCATCCACCTCCAACTACTCAGCCAAACGCTCATACACAACCACACATTCCCCACCCACACAAACATCCACTGCCAACACTCACATCATGCACCCTGCCACACACACTTCACCCACCACACAATCTCCCCTTCCCACCCACACACACATCCCGCACCCATCCCTAAACACATCCCTAACCCACACACATCCCCCACCCACACACACGCCACACGCATCCCCCATTCCACAATCACTCACCCACCCACACATCCTCTACACATCCTCCACCCGTCCACCTACACACTCCCAATCACCCATCCCCCATCCACCCATTCCTCAACCACATATCCCCCACCTACACACACATCCACTCACCAATCCACACATACAACACTCATACACATCACCCAAACACATCACCCACCCACCCACCCACCCACATACATATCCCCCACCCATACACACATCCCCATACATATCCCCCACCCACTTACTCATCCCTCAGCCTCTCGCACCCACACATCCCGCACCCACCCATCAACACAGACCTCAGTACTCACACACCCGAACCACCCAGCCAAACACTCATTCCATAGAACAGCGTTAGCCGCACTGCGTGTTAGTTATTTGCATATCCTTTACAGGACGTGGCATCTAACCCCAGTATTTACCGGCTCTGTGTGGTTTTCACTGCAGTTTTAAATTCAGTAGTTTGCCATAACTTTCTGAATGGCCAATGCTCATACCATTGTGAATATCTAGGCAAGACGATCTCCACTCAAATGACCTGCTGCTGACCTTGAACTCTGTATATCAGGACCAGGTTGGTGAATATTTAGGCCATGCTCCACGTGGTGGTCCTTATACTGAAAGCTGGGATAAGATCTGTTCTATGAGTTCTCAGATGACACTTTTCTGCCTATCTTTTCGAACTGTTTCTGTTCTATGGGTTATTAAGTGACCCCTTTCTACGAATGTGTCCGAACTGTTACTATTCTATGGGATCTCATGTCATCTTTAACGTCTGTGTATCTGAACTGTTTCTATTCTATGGAACCTCAGATAATCTCTAACCTCTGTGTATCTGAACTGTTTCTATTCTATGGAACCTCAGATAATCTCTAACCTCTGTGTATCTGAACTGTTTCTATTCTATGGAACCTCAGATAATCTCTAACCTCTGTGTATCTGAACTGTTTCTATTCTATGGAACCTCAGATAATCTCTAACCTCTGTGTATCTGAACTGTTTCTATTCTATGGAACCTCAGATAATTTCTAACCTCTGTGTATCTGAACTGTTTCTATTCTATGGAACCTCAGATAATTTCTAACCTCTGTGTGTCTGAACAGTTTCTATTCTATGGAACCTCAGGTAATCTCTAACCTCTGTGTATCTGAACTGTTTCTATTCTATGGAACCTCAAATAATCTCTAACCTCTGTGTATCTGAACTGTTTCTATTCTATGGAACTTCAGATAATCTCTAACCTCTGTGTATCTGAACTGTTTCTATTCTATGGAACCTCAGATAATCTCTAACCTCTGTGTATCTGAACTGTTTCTATTCTATGGAACCTCAGATAATCTCTAACCTCTGTGTATCTGAACTGTTTCTATTCTATGGAACCTCAGGTAATCTCTAACCTCTGTGTATCTGAACTGTTTCTATTCTATGGAACCTCAGATAATCTCTAACCTCTGTGTATCTGAACTGTTTCTATTCTATGGAACCTCAATAATCTCTAACCTCTGTGTATCTGAACTGTTTCTATTCTATGGAACTTCAGATAATCTCTAACCTCTGTGTATCTGAACTGTTTCTATTCTATGGAACCTCAGATAATCTCTAACCTCTGTGTATCTGAACTGTTTCTATTCTATGGAACCTCAGATAATCTCTAACCTCTGTGTATCTGAACTGTTTCTATTCTATGGAACCTCAGGTAATCTCTAACCTCTGTGTATCTGAACTGTTTCTATTCTATGGAACCTCAGATAATCTCTAACCTCTGTGTATCTGAACTGTTTCTATTCTATGGAACCTCAGATAATCTCTAACCTCTGTGTATCTGAACTGTTTCTATTCTATGGAACCTCAGATAATCTCTAACCTCTGTGTGTCTGAACTTTTTCTGTTCTATGGGAACTCAGATAATCTCTAACCTCTGTGTGTCTGAACTGTTTCTATTCTATGGGAACTCAGATAATCTCTAACCTCTGTGTGTCTGAACTTTTTCTGTTCTATGGGAACTCATGTCATCTCTAACCTCTTATCTGAACTGTTTCAATTCTATGGGATCTCAGGATTCTATTCTGTGGGTTTTTCTGCGATCTCTTACCCATATCTGTCTGAACTGTTTCTTTATAAATCCTCGGAAGTTTGACACAAAATATCGAACAGACCTGGTCAAATAAGTCGTTATCCTGGCAAACAATTTCACGAGTTGAAAGATAACAACAAAATAGAAGATTTATTCCATTGGTGATTCTGGTTTTGAAACACATTTGCATCCTCACCGGTGTTGTGGAATGCGTGATGACATTTTTCGTGTGCAATTTCTGTGAAACCGTGCCAAATTGAGACCTTCATTTTAGCCAGCTATATTTAAACAGTCAGCCTGAATTGTTTCCATTCTTGGGATCTTTAGTGACCCTTGCTACCAATCTGTCTGAATGCATTTTGCTTACACAAAATGAACAATTCTGTCTACGCAAGTTGCTACTTTGTTTCATCTACGTTACAACAATGCAGTTGCCGCTATTGGAGTGGCTAGCATGCTATTAACCCTGGCCCGGTGGGCACTTGTTTGAATCTCCTTTGAATGGGGATTTTATTTTACATTGACGAGGGCTGCCAGGTCGGGCTAACCTAAAATGGGTAAACAATTCCACAAATATATATATATATATATATATATATATATATATATATATATATATATATATATATATATATATATATATATATATATATATATATATATATATATAAGGGTCGTTCATTTGAAACCGTTCCAATGGCTTTATTACAAAAGCATGAAGGAAACATTAACAGGTGTGGTGGAATTAAAGAAGCATTCATTTTGAATGAATTATGCACCATGGGTTGGTCAGAAGAAGTCGTCGTAGGCATTCAGGCAAGCATCCCATTGCTGAGATAGGCGGCGAATGCCGTCAGCAAAAAATAAAGGATTGTGGTTGCTCACTTAACCAAGTGTTTGCCGCTTTCATTACGTCTGCATCTGTGTGATTTCGTTGCCCCTTGAGAGCTTCTTTTAGAGGTCTGAACAAATGAACATCACATGGTGACACAACAGGACTATAGGCTGGATGTTACAGAATTTCCCACTTCTTCCTTGCTAATTCTTCCTGCACAATCTTTGCAACATGCGGGCGAGCATTATCGTGCAACAAAATCACACCGCGAGAAAGCATGCCGGGTCGTTTATTCTTGATGGCTTATTGCAGCTTGTCTAGTGTTTGCAAGTAGTGGGTAGAGTTGATGTTGACACCGGGTTCTTTAAAGTCGGCCAACATTAGCCCTTCGTGGTCAAACAAATGCGCTCAACATAACTTGTGATTTTCATTTGTTCGGACCTCTAAAAGAAGCTCTCAAGGGGCAACGAAATCACACATGTGCAGGCGTAATGAACGCGATAAACACGGTTCAGGAGCAATCACAATCCTTTTTTTTTTTTTGGGGACGGCTTTCCCGCCTACCTAAGCAAGGGATGCTTGCCTGAATGCCTACGGCGACTTTCTTCTGACCAAACCATGATGCATAATTCATTCAGAATGAATGCTTTGTTTAATTCTACCACACCTGTTAATGTGTCTTTCACGCTTTTGTAATAAAGTCATTGGAACGGGTTTCAAATGAACGACCCTTATATATATATATCGGAGTCAGATAGCGATGTTAAAGGTCGTTTGATGATAACCCCCTTTTGAAGTAATTGTCACGGACCACAGGTGAAACCAGGCCGTCATTAAGCTCAAGATGACGAACCACAACGACCAAGTTTAAAACAGGACCCTGGAAAAGGAGGACACAAGCTGAAATGGGAAAGATATAATACAAGTGGTCATATGAACATTAATGTCCTAGGCATTTGTGGGACCTGGTCAAGTAATAATGACAAATGAGGTCAGCATGGCCGAATGGATACGAGAGCTCTTTCTTACACTTCCGGAGTGCTAATACCACCGGTTCAACCCCTACACTGGTCTTAAAATGTTAACTTTTCGTCTTTGACATGAGGACGTAATTTACAGCTACTTCAGGGGCCAAAATGGATTGACCTGATGGCGAAAGACACTTGTAATAGTGAAAGATAATCTTTCCAGTGAACTAGAAGTAGTAAACATGTGTATGAAATACGCTTGAGTTCACAGTTAGTAAACGAAAATAAAAACAGGTAAAGAACCGATAAGGAAGAATTCAGCCAATTGATTGCATGCTGCCAAGCAACTTACATTTGTAGACAGTAAAGACAATTAGCAAATCGAGTAGCCAGCATATAAAAGTGTGAGTGGAGAATAGAGTTAATCAGTCTTTAGGAATCCCTGAGCAGTCGAATGACTATAAAATGCCGTCCTCGTGAAGAAATAAAAGGCGTTTCGTTGCTGCATTTGACGAAAATTAAACGATTGCTCAAATATAGTGAGGTGTTAGAAATTAGGCTGTTCCAGTCGTTGTGTGCAAACAGAAAGAGTTCGTGTTAAATTTAAATTTACCGTGGGGATAACAGATGTTCCACATCCGAACAATATTTGTGACTACGTGTTTTAATTGTTTCCACTTAAGTACATTGCCTATCATGTACTACCAATATAATACCTTGCGGTGTATGGGTCGTGAGCCTGAGGAATTGAGACCGCCTGGCTATTGTAGTCGCCGTGAACTGTGCAGGTTAGAATTTGCTTTTTGCCACACCTTAAAAAAAAAACACCTTACCGGGGATTCGAATCTGGGTCTCCCAAAGAAGAGACATTCTAGCCTCTCGGTCAGCCGCTTTAGTATTATTCATTTATTCACGTCATATGATATATATATATATTTAACTTTCAGTATGCACCCGACGAGATGCAGCAAAATATGCCAGGCAATACATCGTGCAATCTGTTGTTTGTGCTTCTGTGTTTAGAAAGACTTAGAAATGCATAGATGCACGTAAAGGCAACGCCTGGCGCAGACTGTTATCGTGATCACGCCCACTAGGTGAGAAATGCAGGGGTAGACTTGGTGTAAGGTTCACACAAGAAAAGCAAAGCATTTAGGAACCCTAGACTTCACAGAACTATTACATGTCAGCATTGCCGACCGGATAGGAGCGTTCGTTCTTAAACATCCGGTGTGTTGATGCAGACGTTGCGGGTTCAACACCTACTTCGGTCATTTGGACTAAAATATTGATTTCTCGTTCTGACTTGTGGACGTAAATTGCAAGTAGCTGTTTTCTCGGAGTGGGTTCGCTTGATGTCGTGGGGCACTGGGAAGAGGAAAGCAAATCTAAACGAAAATATCGGTCCAGTAGAAGTAGTAGCAATTTATGAACTACGCTTGAGTTCAAGCTCCGATAAGAAAGCATTCAACCAAATTGATTGCATACAGCTAAATGCAAGAAATGCGTACATGCATGTGAATCTAAAGCCTGGCCCTTGCTGTAACAGTGATCAAGCCCACTTGGTGAGAATAAGATTCATAAGAGACAACCAAAGCTGTTAACAACAATACACTTAACAAACATATTCTAAAAGCTGGTACAGCAACTCAACGACTTCATCCATCCATCCATCAACAACAACAACAACAACAACAACAACAACAACAACAACAACAACAGAGATAATACAGGAAAGAAGACACGTGGTCGGGAGAAACCAATGAACAAATCCCAGAAGAAGCAAATGAAAACCGCAAACTGATTGGAGAAATTAGGCGCAGACAGTCATAATTTGTTGGGCACGTCTTGAGAAGAAATAAACTAGAAGATTCGGTGACAACTGGCAAGATTGAGGGGGACAAAATAGGGAAGGCAAAGAAGTAAATACCTGGATGGCTTGGCCAAATGGCATGGTCGAAAAAAGAACACAGAGCTGATCCACGACTCTGGTGATCGTGTGAGATGGCTAAATATGACCGCCCACACTAATCGGCATGCCACATGATGACAATGAAGATGTTCAGGATATTTTTGACTTTAACAGTAAAATAAAATAAATAATCAAGAAGCAGTTTCCTACTATAAGTCAGTGATATGATAGCGCCATTACATTATGTAGGCAAGGGAGCAAATTGGAACAGGTAGCTAGTTTTTTACTCACTTCGGCAAGCGAAGAGTCCAGGTGTCAAACCCGTCCCCGACCGTGCTAATAACATTCGCAACACAAGAAGGAGGAGGAGGACGAGGACGAGGACGAGGACAAGGAAGCGGAGAAGAAGAAGAAGAAGAAGAAGAAGAAGAAGAAGAAGAAGAAGAAGAAGAAGAAGAAGAAGAAGAAGAAGAAGAAGAAGAAGAAGAAGAAGAAGGAGGAGGAGGAGGAGGAGGAGGAAGTAGGAGGAAGAGAGAAGAAGAAGAAGAAGAAAAAGAAGAA
>JACEFZ010009943.1:50000-53456 GCA_014155875.1 Cepaea nemoralis
TCGCACATCCACTCACACATCCCCAAACCATACACACACATCCCCACCAACTGACATGTCCCTACCCCCCCCCCCCCCCCACACACACACACATCTCCCTAACCACCCATACATCCCCAATCCACTCACACACACCCCACCACCCACACATACAACTTCCACCCACCCACACATGCCTTAACCTAATCCCCCACCACACAATCCCCCACCCGCACATCACATACACCCCCTACCACGCACTATTCCCAACCCACGCACCACACACACATATCCCTCACCAACACATCCCCACTTCACACACCACACACATATCCCCCACCCAGATACCACACAATATTCCCACCCACATCCACACAGATACCCTTACCCATCCACCCCATATACCCCCACTCACACACCACAAATATCCCCCACCCACACACACATACCTCACCCACACAATATCACCAACCAACACACCACACACCTCTACCCACCCACACACGCATTCCCTACCCGTCCACCAACACACACTCACTCACGCATACATCCTCCACTACGCACCCACACACCCCCACCCACCCACTCCCAACCAAACATCTTTCGATCACAATACCCCTACCCCCACACACATCCTCCACCCACTCACACATCCCACCCCGACACATACAACTCTCTCACCCACCTACACATCCCTAAGCCACTCACACACCCCCACCCACACATTCCCCATCCACATACACACATCTGCCACCCACACTCCCCCACATACTTCCCCCAACCACCACAATCCCCTGCTCACCCACACATATACCCCACCCATACGCACATTCCCCACACCCATCACACACATCCCCCACACCACACACTATCCTCCACCCATACCACCACAAACATACCCTACACCCACACATCATTCACACATCCCCCACCAACACACCGCACACATATCTCAAACCCACACACCATACACTTCTCCCCACCCGCCCTTCCATCCCAAATCCACCCAACACAATCCCCTACCCACACAACCCCGCCTCCCGCACATACTTCCTCAAACCATCCACACATCTCCACCCACATAAACACACATCCCCTGCATCCGTCCCATACACATATCCTCCACCCATACACACATCCCCCACCCATACACACATCCCCCACACCCATTCCAACACCCGTACTTTCACCCCCACACATCCATCCACACATCCCACCAACACCCACAAATACCACTACCCACCAAAACCCACACACCCCAACCCATCCAAATGCATACCCCCACCCACACACCCCCACCCACACATATCCCCACACTCACACACATCCTCCACATACACCCACACTTCCTCACATCTAGACACATACAAAATGTCTCACGTTAGTATTGAAACTAGTATGAACAAACTCCCACACTTTACTCACACACATACACTGACACATACAGGTAGCAGTTACGGGTTATAAGTCCTTGTCAATTGGCGTAGACATGGGACGCCACGGGTTGCCTCTGGCGGTTGAAGACACCTACAGGTGTCACTGATCAGCTAACGCCCGCCTCAAGTTGGGCAGCCCCGGCCAACTGGGTGCTGATCTGCCACAGCCTGTCTGCTCAATGGGTGCTTGAAGCTTGGACAAAATCTGAATCGCAGGCTGTAAAACCAATGCACCAGGTAATACTAAAAAGAAAAATATAAACCTCAAGTTACGGCTTGCAACCTGGACATTTAGAACCATGTGTCCAAAATATTCTACTGACGTGACGAATATTGACGATGTGAGAAAAACGATTGTAATTGATGCCGAACTCAATCATCTTAACATTGACATTATTGGCCTGGAGGAGACTCGCCTCGCTGAGGAAGGGTCACTAAGAGAAAACAAGTACAACTTTTTCGGAAGGGTAGAGGGCAGGCAGAAAAAGGCAACATGGTGTGGGCTTTGCAGTGAAGAATTCGCTACTGGGAATGATTGAAATTCCAGCAGGAGGAAATGAAAGACTATTATCCCTGCGCCTGCCAACCTCTTGTGGTTTTGCCACCATTATCACTGCATATGTACCGACACTCACTTTCTCTGATGATGTGAACGATTCGTTCTATGAGCAGCTAGACTCTGCGATCAAGGCAGTTCCAAAATCCGACTACATTTATATGCTCGGCGGTTTCAATGCTCGTGTGGGCAAGGACTCGAGTTCATGGCCAGTGTGCCTTGGAAAATACAACATCGGTCGCATGAATGATAATGGGCAAAGGCTGCTGGAGCTTTGCACTAGAAATGACCTATGTATTACAAACTTCTTTTTTAAAACAAAAGAGATGCATAAGGTCACATGGAAAATCCAAGATCCGGCCATTGGCACCAGCTGGACTTCATCATCACACGGAGACAACATCTGAACCATATATCATTGACTCGAAGTTACCACAGTGCTGACTGTGATGCCGATCATTCTTTGGTTGTTGCAAGGGTTATACTGAGACCAAAGAGAATCTACACAGCGAAACACAAATATAGCCCCAGGATTAATATTATTAACACCCATGATCCTGATAAGTGCTTTGAGTTCCATCAGCAACTTGAAGACGCTTTCACTGATACATCAGAAAATTGTACAGCAAGTTAAATGTGAGGTAAACTTACAGAGCGAATTGGCCTTATCAGTCACATTCGCTGCCGCCATGGGTAGTAGTTATTATGCCTTTTGAAGCACAATATAACAAACTATCGTCTCTCAAGACGGAATGTAGCAATGCATAGTTAGTTAGTTAGTTAGTCAGTCAGTCAGTCAGTCAGTCAGTTAGTTAGTTAGCTAGTTAGTTATTTAGTTAGTTAGTTGCCCAGGCTTGTGCCCTGAAGAGGTCACTTCAGCACCGCGTAAAGCGGTGACACAACACGGGAAGCAGCATTTGCCGGTTATAAGTCTTAATGCTCGATTGGCGTAGAGCAAGGCGCCAGGGGCTACTTCCGACGGTGGGAGAGATCATCGTATCTCACTATACAGCTACCGCCCGCCTAAGCTGGGCATCCCCCAGTCAATAAGGTGTTGTCTCGCCACGGTTCATCCGTTCCTGAAGGTGTGTGGAGCTTAGGGGAAATTCCTGACACATGGACCGCAATCTATACACCTAGCAACAAGAAAAAAACAAAACAACTGGCCCTAAGGCTGGGAACATGGAACGTAAGAACCATGACCCCTGGCATCTCAGACGATCTAAACGAGATTGTGGATGCCCGCAAAACTGCAGTGATAAACAACGAACTACTAAGACTGGGGATAGACATTGTCGCCCTGCAAGAGACCAGACTCCAAGGACTCTGGAAGCATCAAGGAGAGGGACTTCACTTTCTACTGGCATGGCAAGCCGTGCGGAGAGACCAGGGAGCATGGAGTTGGCTTCGCTATCAGAAACAAGCTGCTCAATTCCATCATACCACCAAGTGATGGCACTGAAAGTTGCCCCCAGAGAGGCCCAG
>JACEFZ010009944.1:0-25106 GCA_014155875.1 Cepaea nemoralis
GTATCCACCGGAATAAGTGGCAACTCTGCAGCTGAGCAGAGCAGGGCACTCACTTGTCCTGACAGTCGGAAATGGCTGTCAAAGGCAGAGTTAAAAGACCACCATGTGAATGTGGAAGGCAAGGGGAAACCACCACATTATCTTCCCAAGATTTCATGGCGACACACATTTCAGAAATAGTGAACGACGTTAATAGCTGTCTTAGGACATCCTCGTCCGGTAGGGACAGTCATGAGCCACAGGTGACACCAGACCGTCATCCAGCTACTGATGGCAAAACTAAAACTATAACTAAACTAAATAAATTTAGAGTAGGAACATGGAATGTTAGGACATTCAATGAGCTAGGAAAGTTGACCAATGTTCTAAGAGAAATGGAAAACATGAAAATGAATATACTAGGCATAAGTTAGATGAGATGGAAGGGATCTAGCAAAATTATAACCGACAAACACACAATAATTTATTCTGGAGGGGACACACATGAAAAAGGTGTAGGAATAATATTTAATGAAAAAACAGCCACATCTATGAATGGATACTGGTGTATTTCAGATAGAGTTATAATGGTCAAAATCAAAGGCAAACCAATAGATATAAATATTATACAAGTATATGCACCAACAACAAGTAGTAGTGAAGAAGAAATACAACACTTTTACGATGAAATAGAAATGGCAATAGCTCAAATTAAATCACAAGAAATAAAAATAATACTGGGAGATTTTAATGCAAAAGTAGGAAAGGGAAAATAGAGGATATAGTGGGGAATTACGGTTTAGGTACAAGAAATGAACGAGGAGAGAAACTAATAGAATGGGCAAATATTAATGATATGTTAGTTGGAAACACATGGTTTAAACACCATAAAAGACGACTATACACACGGAAAACCCCTGATATGAAAATACGCAACCAAATTGACTACATACTTATTAATAAAAGATTTAGAAATGCATTAATTAATGTAAAGACAATGCCTGGTGCTGACGGTAATAGTCATCATGTACCACTATGTGGACAAATAAAAGCAAGATTAAAGAGGAGAAAAATGGTTAAGAACCTGAGACTTAATAAAGAGGTTCTGAAAGTAGAAAAAGAAATTCAAGAACAATACAGAGTGGCTGTGAAAAATAGATACAATGCAATAGCTAAAATACAGAGTATAAATGATCAATGGGAAATGTTAAGGGACTCCATTCATCAAACTAGCAAAGAAATATTACCGGAGAGAAGCCAAAAAGCTAAGAAAAAATGGATGAATGAAGAAATCTTAATGCTGATGGACAAAAGGAAAGAGAATTAAAATGACAAACAAGACGAAACAGTATGCTAAGATAAATAAAGAAATAAGAGATAAATGTGTGAAGGCAAAAGAAAGTTTTTTAAACGAGAAATGCAAAATAAAAAAATTGACTTAAATTCCATTAAAAATCAAAAAAAGTATTCACAGACAGTGAGCTCACAGGAAGAAAAATAAGAATAAATACAGGGTGCTTGAAATCAAAAACAGGAAAGATATTTTTGGAGGGAGATGCTATAATGAAGAGCTGGAATGAGTATATAAGAGAATTATATAATGGAGAAAGGGAAGAATTAACAGAAGAAAGTAACTTAGAAGGCCCACCTATTCTAAAAGAAGAAGTCGCTGATGCTATGAAACATACGAAGAAAGGAAAAACAGCTGGGCCAGATGAAATCACAGTAGAAGAATTAGAAGTATTGGGAGAATTCGGGGTAGATATATTAACCAAAATATATGTTTGTATATCCTTTACAGGACAACGTTGTCAACATCAGCATCTTTCAGCTGATTGTTGATTTCTTGTCAAGATTACGCTCAGTAGTTTACCATTGCTTTCTGAGCGGCCGGCTCACATACCCCGTAAGTTACCGACGCGATTCAAACCACTGCTGATTCTCACGGTCGTCACGTTGCGTATACAAGATTACGGAGAAAAGTAGCTAACCTCTAGGCCAGGAAGCCGGCCATTAACCAAAATGCTGAATGATATTTACAACAGTGGATATTTACCGAGAGATATGCTAATATCTGTATTTATAGCAACACCAAAGAGACCAGAAGCTATTGAATGTGAAGATTTTCGTACAATTAACCTCATAAACCATGTCATTAAGCTTCTACTCAGAATTATAATGAGAAGAACAAGAAAGAACATAAAAATGGAAATTAGTGAAGGACAGTATGGTTTTATGGAAGGAAAGGGTACAAACAATGCAATATATATATTACGAACACTAATAGAAAGGTCAATAGAGAAACAGAGAGACATATATTTATGCTTCATAGATTATACTAAGGCATTTGATAAAGTAAAACATGATGAGCTGATTAAAATGTTGGAAGATATCAACATTGATGTGAAAGATTTAAGAAATAATAAAGAATATATACTGGAACCAAGTAGCAGCAATTAAAATGGGAAATAAAGAGGATAGTTACGAACAGATAAAGCTAGGAGTACGCCCGGATTGTGTCTTGTCACCCGATCTCTTCTCCCTATATAGCGAAGTAATAATAAGAGAGATAAAAGAGAAGCCAGGAATACTAATCGGAGGATATAGTATAAACAATATACGTTATGCAGATGACACAGTATTGGTGGCGGATAATGCAACAGACCTACAACAATTATTGGACATTGCAGTATCAGAGTTGACAGAGGACCTAGTTAGTAGTGTTCTCTGGAGATATATCTTGAATAATAAATAACAAGATAAAGGATATGATTTAGCACGTTTTGTCTAGAGGTCACTCAAATGAGCTAATCATTCCCGCAATAGCCTTTTTGGAGAACCACTTTTCTTTGGCTCAAACCCCCACTGTGAGACTACTATGTATCCACACATAAATTTATATAAGAAGAAAAAGGTTTCCCCTAAGACCCAAGGGAGATCTGGACTCTTCGCCTCTGTACAACTGAGGATCCATCTCTCTCATTATAATGTTGCCAGTGTGCTATTCGTCCGTCACATGAGATTTCCTTTCTTTATTTTGTCAGTGTGACCTATATCAGGTTGTCCCATTTCTCTGGGATTGTAGAACTCAATTATTTGTAGACAAACTCAACAATAACTTACATTACATCTGTTGGACAAGACATCTACATGACAGGTTCCTGACAAAAGTGGGACATACATTTACATTGAATTGTTTACACCACAATTGTACAAGACATACATCATGAGATACTTGACACCATCTATACAGGACTTTTCACAATATGTATAACCAACCTCAGTACCTACGACAGTCATCAGAGACAAAACTTGACAGCAACTGTACAAGACATTCTCTTGAGACATGTACTTAAAACTGATTCATTAAATACACAATTTATTGAGCTGATGGTGCGTAGAGTGGTGACCATTGCCTCATCTCCTGGCATGTCAACACTTCAATTATTGCATAGAAAATGCATAAAATATGCCACACATGCATGTTGATAAACAAGATACAACACTTCCTATTTACTCTACCACCCAATAATAAATTCTCCTCTCCTCCTCTCCAATATCTAACTACCCCACTCAGTTACAGTATCTGTCTTCCATTCCTGTCTCTTGGGAAGTTGATAAAATCCTATCATGGGAAACTCAAGGAAGGAACTACTTTTCTGGATCAATTGATGTTGGGAAAGCTCCAGGTTGCAGACTTCCTGTAATAAGTTCCATGGCAGATTCATTCCTCTTGAGAACTGAATTTGGGACGATGATACGGTAATGTCTTTCACTGTTGACCAGACTGTCAGTGAAAATTGTCACTGGGGACTTCACATATCCAGTCCACCTCATTTATCTTCAAGTCTTCATTCTTAAACACTGTGTGAGCACCAGGCTGGAGATTAACTAAGATAAGTCCTAGCCAAACAATCCATTGCACCAGTCATTTCACAAGTTGTCTTGAATGGGGTTAACAACTAGACTTGTTGTTTTCATTCTCAGATGATTCTGATAATTATGATCACTGTCCAGTTCACCACATTGGTAGTGCTTCAGATTGTGTTATGCTCCCATTTGTGCATTCAGCTGTTAAAGAGCTGAGAGAAAAGTCTTCTTAGATTTTCCTGCCTTTTGATAGGGAGTCACTTCTGGATCTAGGACTTCTGTTTAGTGTCCCAGATGATATATGGAAGCCTCTCCTCCATCCTCCTGTTCTCTGTCAATATACAAAATGGCACAACATCTCTTTACATTTGTTAAAAGATGATGTTATCATACATTAGCATACACAGATGGAGATGGGGAGGAAAAGGATGGGTGTGGTCCAAACACACCTCTCCTTGTTTGATGATGCAGTGTATTTCACTCTGATGTACTGTGGGTGATATGTGTTCAATTCACCCCTATCTATGGTAATCACAAGCCTATATGTTGAGACAGGGGTAGCTTAACATAATTACAAGCATTTATGTGGTCTACGTTCCACCATGTTTGAACCACAGTAGACCTGGGCACAAGGAGGACCAGACACAGTACAGCAATCATTGTGACATAGCAACATGGGACAGGCATTGTGAAGGGAAATGGAAAATAGGCATTTACAACTGCAATATGCAATATGCATTAACTAATGGCATTTACCCAATTAGCAGACCAGACATCCATTCCTATGGTTGTCATGTTGGTGCATGAATGTCCTATTCCATATACACTCACTCAGCAATGCCAGACCTCACCCCCTCTCTCAGACAGACCTGACTCACAGGTACATCATCTTTATCATCATCATGTGCTCTTTCCCCACTGAGTAATTTTCATGTCTACTACAGTAGGTAACAGAAGCTCAATTGCATAACAACTGTTCACATATGCACCAAAGCACATATGTGAAAAACATGTTTAGTCCTTGTAAATTTGCATGAGCCATACAATATATTCAGCCAACTAAGACACAGGTTCACACACCTATGGTTCTCTTAGGAACTAGTTTATATGAACCATCCAACAATAGAGGTAACAGTGTAATACTTCAAAGAGAAATTGTATTAATTCTCTTGAGCATATAGCCACCAGGCATCACATGGACTTAGCAATTCTGGCGTGCCCCACACAACCTGTTTACATATTGATATTGAAGCATCTTTCCTTCCACTAGATGTGCGAGGCTATTTATTAAATCACCAACTCACTCACTCCATCATTCTCAGCGTTTTACAAAGGAACGTGTACATGTTTCATCACTCATTCCAATTCAGACTGCCATATGTTAACTCGCGAGAGCAAAGGTACAGTTGATTCAAGAATGAGTCATCCTAGGCATGAAGAATGCACAAGGGGTTTGGGTTTGCGAATTTGCATGAGTGTACTATACATTCATCAAGCATACGCAACCAGTCACATCAAGGGATTGATATGCATTTGGAGTATACAGCGTGAAAGACATGTCAAGGTGGAAGAAGCAGTATCCAGAATACTGGCGCACAGAAGTTAGGTTTTCCACTTTCACATTTTATTCATAAAATACTCTTATATTCTTCTCTTTCGTTCACTAGGTCTAGCCACAACATTAAAGTATGTTTTAAAGTGGTACCTGTTGTCCAGAGAACAATATATTATCGAATCTTTAAGGGCATTGTTGGGTCATCACATCACACTAGCGACCGCTCTCGGTGGAATCCCCGCTCAACTAATTAGATTTTAAAATATGGCCCAGGAATAGCGTGGGCTCATTACTTATTAACCAATGAAAAACAAGCGCATACCCCTGCCCTCCCCCAACTCGTTCTAGAACATACGATCTAATAATAGCCCTTCTATTTGGGATGGTCCCCGTTAAGACTTAAAGTATCTTTATGAAATGTGTCGGACTGGGAATGGGGAATTCTGTTCCATCATGCTACATGGCCCCTCTCTTAAATCTTTCATAGGTATGACAGATGATCGCAGAATCCACAGTTCCCAGATCCCTCAGGTGGTTTTGTCAATTACTCCCTGTCTCCCTTTACCCTACTAGAGTAGTACATTTGGAACTAAGTGATTTTTCTCCTTAAAAAAAATCTGCCCCAACATTCCATCAGTTGATAAATTTGGTGGCAAACGCAAAGACCATGAAGTTAGCCCTGCATTAAGTTCCTTTAAGTCACTGGGAGCATCAGGAGTCCTGACTCCACTCATCTGTGAACTGCTCTTCTATTTACCTCTGACAGTGTTCCACTGCTGACATCCTTGCTATATTTCCTGTTGTGATAAATGATCTCTCTGAGTCACACCATTTCGTAATGTATGAATGTTCCATAGAGATTCATTATGTGAAGTAATGGCCTTGCAATTAAGCCAACTTCCAGATGACGTTTAGAGAGAATGGTTGCATTCCATGTATCTCTCAACAGTTCATCTTATCAGAACTTCATCCTTCCCTTCGCCACAGGAGAATGATAATCCTGTGAGAGTGTATTTAACTGAACACTTTCTCCAACAGTAATCTTGGCATTTGGAACTGGGTTAAAATTTTTGATCATCACCGGAGCAAAGACAATCACTTCCGGGTGAACTGTATAGCAGCCGCTGCAGAACTTGAGACTAAAATCTACTAGTGCAGATTTGGTTAGCGTTGGACACAGGGTCTACCTTTCCAATAAGCCTCTTGTGTTTGCAGATGGTAGCAATTTCCCATTATATTTCCTTGACTTATTTCTGTAGTCTTACCATAGATTTAGAGGTGCACTTATTGGCTGAGATTTCCTCATTCCGTTAGGCCTCTATTTTGATTTGTTGTGAGAAGTGACAGCATTTTCTCTCCTTAGTTGCTCTATTTTCTAACGTAGCAACTGAATTAGTAGATGCAGCCAGACTTTGACATCTACTACTACTAATCTATAATTCCAGGTGGAACTTCCAACTAGTTGTCTTCAGCCATGCTTCAGCTAAGTGCTTTTGAGTGACTGGGAAGTATCCGTTCTTTCTCTCCCACATGAGCAAAACGTTTACTTTTGGCGAATTAGGCGAATCCTCTCAGCACAGAGAAGTTCGTCATTATCACAGCCACCTTTGAGGGGTGTGATTATGTGGGTATAGCCTCTTATGTTCCAATATTGACTGGAATTTTGGAAGCCATTTTCACTGACTTTGAGGACAGGACTGGCCAGGTCTTGTGAATATACCTCGCATCTCAGTAATAATATAAGATTCCACATGCTAAATGCATGGTTCTTATTATATAAAGAGTCGACTGCTGACTTGCAGGGATCTTTATCTTGAAAGGAGTCAGCTGTTTTTGAGAACAGTGATCTTTCGTTAGTCCACTGAATCGTAGACAATGTGTATAGAGTGTCAGCTGCTGGAGTTGCAGTGAGCTCTACCATATAAGAGTTAACTGTTTGGAGACAGTAATCCTTATTTACATTCCCACCTTCTTCCGGCAGAAAGGTCTTCCCAATTGAGAATGAAAAAGGGGAATGACATCAGTTGTTCTCAACTTTGTCCGTCCTTTAATCTCCACCATTTTAAAGGCAGAAACGCTTTCTCAACTGAGGATGAATTGACGTCCGACAGTCGGAGACGGATCCTGTTATATCTCTTCATGAAATTTTTCAGGTTGTCCATGATGTGCTCCTAGTCGTATGATACGCCAATGACATCAGGTTGGTTATCCATCGTTTCCTGGACACATACTTTGCGTACGCTCTCCACTTCCATATAAATGGCTAGGGGTCCAGTTATTTTGATGGCCTTCCTGGAGATTCAATGAGTTAACTCCTGGTGACGTGGATCCTAGTACACCAGAGAGATTACACCATCGAACAATAGACTAATGTCTTATAGACACCAGACTGTGGTCGGTTTTGTATGACCGCCCATGACATCAGGTAGAATTTTCCCTTCATCTCGTCCATCACGTATCAAGTACGCTTAATAATACCACTACTTCAGGAATGGCAAGTGACTTAGTTGATAAGGATGTTTCTCCTGGAGATTTCAATTGTGCTCACTTTCTCAGCAGCTTGATCAGGGCTACCGACAAGATTACACAACTGAAGAATAAATCCAACGTCGAATCGACCCTGGACATTAGCCGGTACGAATACTGACTATCACCGAGAGAGATTGTCAATGAGGTGTCTTAATGGTTGCCCAAGTTTTCCATCAGGGTTCACACTCTCTACTCTCAGTGTTGCAAGCATGTTATGGGGAGAAGAGAATATAAGGAGTTGTTATCTTATGTGATGTGGTGACATTAAAAAATGTTGTATTTACAACAATAATTCCCCTCTCTCACCCATGCCAGCAATTAATTTTTGGAGATGGAGTAGGCCCCATATTCATTTACTGGATTAAGTGTCTTAATTTCAGGGACAAAAATGAATTTTCCCCTGTAATAGCTGTCTCAGTTATATTAAATAATTTGTGTTCTCTGGTGTTTCAGGTACCTTAATTTTTGGATACATATATTGAATAACCAGCATGCACAAAATTATACAACAATATTGACAAGCTAATAAATCATATCATTCTGAGAAACTTAAATATCATGGATACAAGCATTTATGTTGACCCATAAGATATTTATACACCATCTTCAGTCTGCTACATTGAATCCTAACTGATATATTAAAACAGTGATACATGCAATATTATCACTATTAATGAAATCAAACCTTCTAGAGATTTATTGTGGGTTTACATGTCTGGACAGTTGCCCTCATATAAGAGACAGGGTCCATTAAACAACACCATAAAAACTCCAAGAATTGGTCTGATTTGCGAGAGGTCACCCCGGATTTTAATACCAACATAGAGATCCCAAAAGTGAGTCTTATGCAGGGTATGCCCAAGGTTTGTATCCTGACATCAGGGCACAAGGTATGTGAGCCCCTAGCAGGTTATTACCAGGGTTTAAATCCGAGACGAGTGTTCTTTTTCCCAGGGTTTATAGCCCGGAAAGAGCAACCCAGTTATGTGACCAGGTTTTCCCAGGGTTTATATCCCGGAAAGAGCCTACCAGTTATGTGACATGTTTGATTGAGTTGACAGAGGACCTAGTTAGTAGTGTTCTCTGGAGATATATCTTGAATAATAAATAACAAGATAAAGGATATGATTTAGCCCGTTTTGTCTAGAGGTCACTCAAATGAGCTAATCATTCCCGCAATAGCCTTTTTGGAGAACCACTTTTCTTTGGCTCAAACCCCCACTGTGAGACTACTATGTATCCACACAGAAATTTATATAAGAAGAAAAAGGTTTCCCCTAAGACCCAAAGGAGATCTGGACTCTTCGCCTCTGTACAACTGAGGATCCATCTCTCATTATAATGTTGCCAGTGTGCTATTCGTCCGTCACATGAGATTTCCTTTCTTATTTTGTCAGTGTGACCTATATCAGGTTGTCCCATTTCTCTGGGATTGTAGAACTCAATTATTTGTAGACAAACTCAACAATAAATGTACATTACATCTGTTGGACAAGACATCTACATGACAGGTTCTGACAAAAGTGGGACATACATTTACATTAGAATTGTTTACACCACAATTGTACAAGACATACATCATGAGATACTTGACAACATCTATACAGGACTTTTCACAATATGTATAACCAACCACAGTACCTAAGACAGTCATCAGAGACAAAACTTGACAGCAACTGTACAAGACATTCTCTTGAGACATGTACTTAAAACTGATTCATTAAATACACAATTTATTGAGCTGATGGTGAGTAGAGTGGTGACCATTGCCTCATCTCCTGGCATGTCAACACTTCAATTATTGCATAGAAAATGCATAAAATATGCCACACATGCATGTTGATAAACAAGATACAACACTTCTTATTTACTCCACCACCCAATAATAAATTCTCCTCTTCCTCCTCTCCAATATCTAACTACCCCACTCAGTTACAGTATCTGTCTTCCATTCCTGTCTCTTGGGAAGTTGATAAAATCCTATCATGGGAAACTCAAGGAAGGAACTACTTTTCTGGATCAGTTGACACCCTGTTATCATCAGCAATTGATGTTGGGAAAGCTCCAGGTTGCAGACTTCCTGTAATAAGTTCCATGGCAGATTCATTCCTCTTGAGAACTGAATTTGGGACGATGATACGGTAATGTCTCTCACTGTTGACCAGACTGTCTGTGAAAATTGTCACTGGGGACTTCACATATCCAGTCCACCTCACTTATCTTCAAGTCTTCATTCTTAAACACTGTGTGAGCACCAGGCTGGAGATTAACTAAGATAAGTCCTAGCCAAACAATCCATTGCACCAGTCATTTCACAAGTTGTCTTGAATGGGGTTAACAACTAGACTTGTTGTTTTCATTCTCAGATGATTCTGATAATTATGATCACTGTCCAGTTCACCACATTGGTAGTGCTTCAGATTGTGTTATGCTCCCATTTGTGCATTCAGCTGTTAAAGAGCTGAGAGAAAAGTCTTCTTAGATTTTCCTGCCTTTTGATAGGGAGTCACTTCTGGATCTAGGACTTCTGGTTAGAGTGTCCCAGATGATATATGGAAGCCTCTCCTCCATCCTCCTGTTCTCTGTCAATATACAAAATGGCACAACATCTCTTTACATTTGTTAAAAGATGATGTTATCATACATTAGCATACACAGATGGAGATGGGGAGGAAAATGATGGGTGTGGTCCAAACACACTTCTCCTTGTTTGATGATGCAGTGTATTTCACTCTGATGTACTGTGGGTGATATGTGTTCAATTCACCCCTATCTGTGGTAATCACAAGCCTATGTGCTGAGACAGGGGTAGCTTAACATAATTACAAGCGTTTATGTGGTCTAAGTTCCACCATGTTTGAACCACAGTAGACCTGGGCACAAGGAGGACCAGACACAGTACACCAATCATTGTGACATAGTAACATGGGACAGGCATTGTGAAGGGAAATGGAAAATAGGCATTTACAACTGCAATATGCAATATGCATTAACTAATGGCATTTACCCAATTAGCAGACCAGACATCCATTCCTATGGTTGTCATGTTGGTGCATGAATGTCCTATTCCATATACACTCACTCAGCAATGCCAGACCTCACCCCCTCTCTCAGACAGACCTGACTCACAGGTACATCATCTTTATCATCATCATGTGCTCTTTCCCCACTGAGTAATTTTCATGTCTACTACAGTAGGTAACAGAAGCTCAATTGCATAACAACTGTTCACATATGCACCAAAGCACATATGTGAAAAACATGTTTAGTCCTTGTAAATTTGCATGAGCCATACAATATATTCAGCCAACTAAGACACAGGTTCACACACCTATGGTTCTCTTAGGAACTAGTTTATATGAACCATCCAACAATAGAGGTAACAGTGTCATACTTCAAAGAGAAATTGTATTAATTCTCTTGAGCATATAGCCACCAGGCATCACATGGACTTAGCAATTCTGGCGTGCCACACACAACCTGTTTACATATGGATATTGAAGCATCTTTCCTTCCACTAGATGTGAGAGGCTATTTATTAAATCACCAACTCACTCACTCCATCATTCTCAGCGTTTTACAAAGGAACGTGTACATGTTTCATCACTCATTCCGATTCAGACTGCCATATGTTAACTCGCGAGAGCAAAGTTACAGTTGATTCAAGAATGAGTCATCCTAGGCATGAAGAATGCACAAGGGGTTTGGGTTTGCGAATTTGCATGAGTGTACTATACATTCATCAAGCATACGCAACCAGTCACATCAAGGGATTGATATGCATTTGGAGTATACAGCGTGAAAGACATGTCAAGGTGGAAGAAGCAGTATCCAGAATACTGGCGCACAGAAGTTAGGTTTTCCACTTTCACATTTTATTCATAAAATACTCTTATATTCTTCTCTTTCGTTCACTAGGTCTAGCCACAACATTAAAGTATGTTTTAAAGTGGTACCTGTTGTCCAGAGAACAATATATTATCGAATCTTTAAGGGCATTGTTGGGTTATCACATCACACTAGCGACCGCTCTCGGTAGAATCCCCGCTCAACTAATTAGATTTTAAAATATGGCCCAGGAATAGCGTGGGCTCATTAATTATTAACCAATGAAAAACAAGCGCATACCACTGCCCTCCCCCAACTCGTTCTAGAACATACGATCTAATAATAGCCCTTCTATTTGGGATGGTCCCCGTTAAGACTTAAAGTATCTTTATGAAATGTGTCGGACTGGGAATGGGGAATTCTGTTCCATCATGCTACAAATATCAAGAAAACAGTAACAATGGTGATATCAAAGAAAGCGGGGACACCAAAATGTGACATAGAAATAGAAGGGGAAATTCTTAACCAAGTGGATAATTTTAAATACCTAGGGGCACTTATAACATCAGATGGAAGATGTACAACAGAGATTAAGAGCAGAATAGGGCAGGCAAAAGCCGCATTTCAGAACATGAAGAGTATCTTATGCAATAAGTCGCTATCAATGGATGTAAGGAAGAGAGTGCTAAAATGCTATATAGAACCAGTTTTGCTGTATGGCAGCGAATCTTGGAATATAAATGAACAAATTAGGAAGAACATGGAAGCAACAGAGATGTGGTTTTTCAGACGAATGTTGAGAATTCCGTGGACTGCCAGAGTGACTAACAACGATTGCCTGAAAGAGGCTAATGAAACTAGAACACTGTATACAACAATAAGAGAGAGACAAACAGCTTTCTTTGGTCATGTGATAAAAAGAGAGTTATTGGAGAACATCGTGACAACTGGAAAGATCGAGCGGAAGAGAGGCAGAGGCAGACCAAGAGAAATGATGCTGGACGGATTGAGACGGTGGCATGGAGGAATATCATCAGCAGAGTTGATCCAGAACACCAAAGACCGAGATCTGTGAAGAGCCATGAACGCCTACACCAGCCGGCACGGCACTTGATGATGATCCTGACAATCCTACTAGAGTTTATTATAGGGGTAGGTCTTATTTTCGGGGAAACATGGTACCACACAGTACAACTGACATGACGGTAAATAAGATTGACGTGCCCTCGAACGTTAAAGTATTAATGGCCATGTCTGTAAGTCTGACTAAAGCATGCCTGTCGTATGTCAATGCTCCAAATTAGTATACTTTTTATAAGGATAAAGTGAAATAGAATCTAACTATAACGTACCATTGTGACTGTAAATGGTTAAAATGCACAAACTGCTCGTGTATGCAAATAACGCGACTGCATAAATTGGAAGACTTGTTACTTTTTTACGACTATATAATTATGTTAATGCACTAACCATATGTCAGAATACATATTACCATACGCAGATTAGACGCAAACACACATGAGCGCACACGCACACGCACATACTTACACTAATAATTACATATAAAACGAGATGCCAAATGGATCCCTTCTAACGTCGACCTGGTGAACGAAGTGCTTGTATACAAACTGTACAGGTAAGTTCGTAGACCGGACCACTTAGTTGACTGTAATAGACATCCAATAATAGCTGTATTTTGGAAAATATATTCAGAGATATGCAAATAAATAAAATTAAATCACCAAAGTATATATCGACATAACAATAAATACAAATACAGAGCACATCATTACAAATATTAGATAGCGGATTGTGGCATACACGAACAAATAGATTTATACAGAATTAAGCAAATAGATCGTCTGGCGATGAAAAATGCTACTGGTTCTTGTTGCTGGTCTTCTTATTATTATTATTATTATTATATTATTATTATTATTATTATTATTATTATTATTACATTACTTCTTCCACTACAACTACTACTAATACTACTACTGTTGCTGCTGTTGCTGCTGCTACTACTACTACTGCTACTACTGTTACCAATACTACTGTTGTTGCTGCTACTACTACTACTACTACAACTACTACTACTACTACTACTACTACTACTACTACTATTACTACTACTACTACTACTACTACTACTACTACTACTACTACTACTACTACTACTACCACTACTACTTCTGCTACTACTACTACTACTACTACTACTACTACTACTACTTCTACTACTATTACTACTTCTGCTACAACTACTACTACTACTACTGTTACTACTATTACTACTACTACTACTACCACTACTACTACTACTACTACTACTACTTCTACTTCTACTACTACTACTACTAATACTACTACTACTACTACTACTACTACTACTACTACCACTACTACTACTACTACTACTACTATTACTACTACTACTTCTGCTGCTACTACTATTACTTCTGCTTCAACTACTACTACCACTACTACTACTAATATTACTACTACTACTACTACTACTACTACTACTACTACTACTACTACTACTACTACTACTACTACTACTACTACTACTACTGCTATACTGCTTACGTTCATAGCATTGATTTGACAATGTTCAGACTATGTGAAAGATGAGTGATTTAAGGGGAAAATTTAATGTGTGCCTGTATGCCCGGTTTGTGACAATTTGAAAAGAAAATTCGTTCATTTGTTCGTTCTCAACAAGGTATGTAAGCTGACCTATTGTGTTCTCTTCTATCGTCATTTCATGCCTTCTAATTTAGAGTTCTACTATTCACCAAAAGACATCTTTTTTTTTTTTCTCGATAACAGTTTCAGCAATTGCAACACTGAATAACGACACAAATGGAGTTGATAACCTGGATTATGGCTATTGTGGTGTTTCTGGTCATCTACCTGTGGTTGCAACGACCAGACCCGCGACTTCCACCCAGCCCTGTACGACCTCTACCATATGTTGGTCACCTATTTTCCATGGCTAAGGACACCAGACCACAGTTTAGAGAATGGAGAGAACGGACTGGTGATATTTACAGGTCAGGGAAGTGGGACGTCAACTTACAAGCCTAATTTACAATCATTTTGTTTGGTATATGCTTGTACCCGTGGCGAATGTGTTACGGGCGCAGTCCGTGATCCCACATACCCGCGTTCGAAACACAGCTGCTTGCGATCTGGCAGCAGATCGCGTTGCGTTGTTGTTGTTTTTATGAAATGGTATGGGTGTCGGTCGTTCAGAAAGCAATGGCACACTACTGAACGTAAACTCGCCAAGAGATCACAACAGCAAAAATGCTAGTGTTGACTGCAACGTCCTGTAAAGGATATGCAATAACTTATTTTGTGCTTAGTTTATGCTCTTAATAGACGTTTAAAGCACTCATTTAATCAAACACATCTCAACCTGTCTTGTTACACTGAAACAGAAAATAGATAAACTGCGTATTACAAGCCGCATGTTAAAAAGTTAGTTGCATATCCTTTACAGGACGTTTGCAGTGAAAACCAGCATTATTTGATATTGTTGATGTCATGGCAGGTTTACGTTCATTAGTCTGCTGGCTTTCTGAACGACCGGCAACAATTCGTAAAATACCAACGCAACGCTGTTTGCTGAAAAATCGCGTTAAGCTGTGTTTCTAACGCGGGTATGCGGTATTACGAACCGTGTACGTAACAACTTCTCCGCGGAGCAGCAGGTACATCATTATTTAATCCATGCTTTCTTGACCTGTCTTCGTGCATTCCATCTGCTGTTTCAGCATTGTTTAAACTAAGGTACTAACAAGTAAGTACAAGTTACTATAATACTGCCTTGCGGACAAGAATAGTTACGCCTATCTGATCTGTAGTACTATACGACTCTGAAACAAGGACTCTTACCACATACATACACACACACAAAGAAGAAAAGATTGCACGAATCGCATATTACATACCGTGGATTTTACTTAATCTTGACTTGTTCTACGATATGCGGATGACACAGTATTGACAGCTGGAAACGCAAAAGATCTACATCTGATAGATATCGTAGTGACAAAGAGTGAAAAAACAGGTTTCAGTGAGTGAGTATCGACTTCATATTACCAGGTTTTATCTCTGTCACTATCCGCAGGACGGAATTAGAAAGCGCGAGCTCCGTAGATCCAGGGGCGACCTCCAGGAATCTCTGTGAAAACTGCTCTCGTGAACGTGAACTCCTTCGTAGCTCGAGGCAGGCTGTGTAAGCACTTCGCCTCAACGAGACTTTCGTTGATTATCAAGAAAACGGGACAATACTATATCACACCAAAACTAACTTCGAACTGTGATATTACAAACAGAAGGGAAAATGCTTAACTTGGGTAACAAACTCAAACAATCATAACATTAGAAGGACATTAGATGAAATTCTAAAACAAACAATAAATTTTGCAAGATGTTATATAAAGAACAGTATACTTTCTAAGACATGATACCAACGTGCCACTTAATATTAACTAAACATCGACGATATGAATTTCAAACATAAACGTATATTTAGTAGGATAAAAACAATTTCATAATAAAATGTGTTAAAGACTTTAGACAGCAAAAGAATTTCAAAGTAATAGGTCAATGAATTATGAAATATTAAGGAGTATGTCTCTTCCATGGAAAGATCAATTCACTCCCTGTCGCATTTCCTGCGAGCCATCTACAAGCTAGACAATCTTGTGACTCTATTGTAGTCTGTGATTTTTGCGGGAATAACGTTTGTGGGTATGCTGGATTGGTTTTGACATCTTACCATTGCTAACTAATTAGATATGTGCGTTATACAAGTACACCAGGGATAGTAACTAAGTCGAGAAAGTTGCACGTATGGGAATGTCCCGGGTGCTGTGATGTCGGTTCTTGACTCCACTCAACCCAGACAGTAACTATTACATTAGCATTGGTAGTTGTTACAATTCGGTTCTGGATACAACTCAACCCAGACAGTAACTATTACATTAGTAATGATAGTTGTTACATTCGGTTCTGGATACAACTCAACTCAGACAGTAACTATTACATTAGTAATGCTAGATGTTACATTAGGTTCTGGACTCAACTCAACCCAGACAGTAACTATTACATTAGTAATGGTAGTTGTTACATTCGGTTCTGGACTCAACTCAACCCAGACAGTAACTATTACATTAGTAATGGTAGTTGTTACATTCGGTTCTGGATACAACTCAACTCAGACAGTAAATATTACATTAGTAATGCTAGATGTTACATTAGGTTATGGACTCAACTCAACTTAGACAGTAACTATTACATTAGTAATGGTAGATATTACACTCGTTTCTTGACTCCAAACAACTCACACAGTAACTATTACATTAGCAATGGTAGTTGTTACATTCGGTTCTGGATTCAACTCAACTCACTCAGTAACTATTACATTAGTAATGGTAGTTCGTTACATTCGGCTTCTGGACTACAACTCAACTCAGACAGTAACTATTACATTAGTAATGCTAGTTGTTACATTAATTAGTGTTACCATCGTAACTGATTCGGAGCCGAAGGATAATATATGGCCACATCTGACCACTCATTTGGGCAAAAATAACACTATATCGCCATACTAGTGTCATAGCGTTATTCATTTTGTTTCGTGGTATCTTCCACAATGTCAATGCTCAGTGAACGGAAATGTACATTACATTTCATTTTATTGTGTGCCATGTTTGGTCCAAATCTACTTGTTCTTTGGTACTGAATTAGTTAACCATCATTATTATTAAAATATAATGCATATTCCTGACGTTCCCTCCACAGCCTGTACATGGGGAAAAATCTGTTGGTTATACTCAACGGCTACGACCTGATTAAGGAAGCCCTGGTCAAGAAAGCAGATGCCACGTCTGACAGGCCGCCATTTTACGGTGATAGGGTGAATTTACTTTCCATTCTCTACATAGCAATATTGTGAATATAGTAATGACCAATGACCAATGACCAAGTCCTACAAGGAAGACAATAAAATGGTACACTTAATAGAGCAATTAGACGTGTCAACATTTTTTGGTCACGATATGAGAAGAAATAAATGGGAGAACTTGATTACAACTGGCACGATTGAAGGGAAGAGAACAAAGGGAAGGCAGAGAAGTAAATACACGGAAGACTTGACCACGTGGTATAGTTGAGACAAGAACACTGAGATGATCCACGACTCTGGTGATCGAGTGAGATGGCGAATCATGACCGCCCACGCTTATCGGCAATGGCACATGATGAAGATGAATGAAGTAATGATATAAAAGGTTCGAGGGGAGCAGTGGTAGCGCAATGCCGCTTGCTCGCCGGTCTGCTGACCATGTGTTTAAAAAGTCTAATCCCAAGAGGATCGATTTCATTGCACCATGTTTTATCCAGTATGTCTCGATCTCTTTCCGCAGGATGGTCTCCCGAAAGCGTCGCACAAATCATTAACTCTGTAGTTCCAGCGACGACCCTTAGAAAAATTGCAGTCGTGAACCGAACGACGTACGTCGGAATCGAACCCTCACCTTCGGAGATCGAGGCAGGCGCTAACCGATTCACCACGGAGATCTCCGTGACCGTGTCTTCAAATTGCCCTCGAGTCGGGGATTTGTTCATTAACCTTTCACGCTTTACGCTCAGCAGTTTGCCATTGCTTTCTGAACGACCAGCACCCCTACCTCCTACCTGTGTATGGGAACCAAGAGTGAACTCCCAGGTTAACTCAGCCAAAAGTTGGGTGCCATGAACTTTCATGGGATGTAAAGTTGCCGGGACTGATATATCCTACACCACCCGTTGAGTAGCGATTGACTTCAAATATGCTGTGAAACCATACACCCACTACGACCCATTGCGTGAACGGTCATTTACCAGACATAGACTCAGGGAGGATTACTAAGAGACAAATTGTCAGAGATCGATTAAGTCAATAGTGACACTATCTGGTTCATGACCCATACCAAAATAGATGATGATCGCCGATGAAGACAAAGGTGGCAAACATCACTTCCGATTCCTGCTTTTAAACAAGTATTAATTACAGTATTAATTGTTAGGGTTATATGGAAATATGGTATATGGCCAAAAGATTGGAAGAGAACAATCTTCATTTCAATACCAAAAAAAGGACAACCTGAAATTATGCACCAACTATAGAACTGTTGCCCTGATCAGTCATGCAAGTAAAATTGTACTTAAAATCATAATTGGAAGACATCGTAAGAAAATGGAAGAAGAGATTAACGTGGTTCAAGCGGGATTTAGACAAGGAAGAGGAACAATAGATCACAAACTCAACATGCGTAGAGAAGTGCAGAGAATTTAATGTAAACCTATGTTCATGTTTTGTGGATTATTCAAAGGCATTTGACTGTGTATAGCATCAGAAACTTTGGGAAATCATGAGGAATTTGGGCTTTCAATCACATGTAGTACAGCTCATAAAAATGCTCTATCTAGATCAACAAGCAGCGGTTAGAATAGATGGCGAGACATCAGATTGGGTTGGCATCAAGAAAGGAGTTCGTCATGGCTGTGTGCTGTCACCCTATTTGTTTAACATGTATGCCGAAAATATAATTAGAAATGTCAGAGATGATATAACCATGGAGTACTATGCTGCCCTAAATATCGGTGGTCAGAGATTCATATGCTGATGATACAGTATTCGGTGTCAGGTCTTAGTCAGATATGACTGAGCTACCGTATAACAGTAGGCGGTACTACCTGCTTTCTGTTAGCGCCGAACGTTGGGCGGCGCTTACCAAACCCGACACCCCACATTGTGCCAACGGCTTCGGGCGGAAGAGCGCAATTGGGAGGGTACAAGCCTTACCCTGGTGCGAGGAAATGCAACCTAAAGACAAAATGTCATGGCAGGGCAGGCCCTAAGCCTTGGTTGGCGGCTGGTCTAGGATCGAAGCTCCGACAGGCGGACAGTTAGAGCATTGCTTTGCTGATCCGGCAGCTTCTGCAGCTTGTCTTGTTCTAGATGTAGAGATGTTACCTTTCCTCTGGAGTGAACTAGGCAGGCCGAGAGAGGGATCATGCTGCATGGGCAACACATGATCTCTATATTTTAGCCCAGGCTTTGTGCTATGGAGAGGCAATAACTCCATCGCTGGTCTTAACCGGTCTCGGAATCAAAGCGAGAGGCAACTGTTACGGGTTATAAGTCCCTGTCAATTGGCGTAGACATGGGGCGCCACGCGTTGCCTCTGACGGTGGGAGACACCTACAGGTGTCAATGATCAGCTACCGCCCGCCTCAAGCTGGGCAGCCCTCGGCCAATTGGGTGCTGATCCGCCACAGCCTGCCTGCTTCAATGGGTGCTTGGGGCTAGGACAAAATCTGCATCGCAGGCTGTAAAACAAATGCATCATGTACTAATAATAAGAAAGCTACGGCTTGCTACCTGGAACGTGAAAACCATGTGTCCAGGATTTTCCAATGACTTAACAAATATTAACGATGTGAGAAAAACGGCTATGATTGATTCCGAACTCAATCGTCTTAACATTGATATTGCTGGCCTGCAGGAGACTCGCCTCGCTGAGTAAGGGTCGCTCTGGTAAAACAATTACACCTTTTTTGGAAGGATAGAGGGCAGGTAGAAAAAAGGTAAGACGGTGTGGGCTTTTCAGTGAAGAATTTACTACTGGGAATGATTGAAATTCCAGCAAGAGGAAATGAAAGACTATTATCCCTGTGTTTGCAACCTCTCTTGTGGTTTTGGCACCATTATTACTGCATATGCACCGATACTCGATTCCTCTGATGATGTGAAGGATATTTTCTATGAGGAGTTGGATTCCGTGATCAAGGCAGTTCCAAAATCTGACTACATTTATATGCTCGGTGATTTCAATGATCGTGTGGGCAAGGACTAGAGTTCATGGTCAGTGTGCCTTGGAAAATACAACATCGGTCGCATGAATGAAAATGGGCAAAGGCTGCTGGAGCATTGCACCAGAAATGACCTATGTATTACAAACTCCTTTTTTTAAACAAAACAGCTGCATAAGGTCACATGGAAACATCCAAGATCCGGCCATTGGCACCAGCTGGACTTCATCATCACACAGAGACAACATCTGAACCATATATCATTGACTCGAAGTTACCACAGTGCTGGCTGTGATACTGACCACTCTTTGGTTATTGCAAGTGTTAGACTGAGACCAAAGATAATCTACACAGCTAAGCACAAATCTAACCCCAAGATTAATATTATTAACACTCACGATCCAGAAAAGTGCTTTCAGTTTCAACAGCAACTTGAAGACACTTTCACTGATACACCAGAAAATTGTAAAGTAAATGAAAAGTGTGGTCAACTTAAGGAAACTCTTTATAAAACTGCCGTAGGGGTTTACGGTACTGTAGATCATAAGAGGCAGGACTGGTTTGCGGCAAACAGCCAGACTCTGCAGCCCTTGATTGATAAGATGAAGATAGCTCTCTTACGAAACAAGGAAAGACCAACGCGTAACACTCTGAGTGAGCTAAAACGAACGAACGAACGAACACACTTTATTTTCAAAGGGTTAAGAATTGGGCACGCAAGCAAGCTAGGAAGGGTGTGCAAAAGGCTGTCAGGTTGTGTGCAAATGATTATTGGATCAAGTAATGTGAGTCCACTTACATCGCAAGTGATAAGGGAAACATCAGAAGCATGTATGCAAGAATAAAGAAAGCCTGTGGTCCAATGATCAAAAGAAGTGCACCATTGAAAACCTTGACTGGAGAAATCATCACTGATAAGAAACAGCAGATGGACAGATGGGTAGAGCACTATTTTGAGCTTTATTCAAGTGAGACCAAACTAGCGGATGAAGTCCTCAACGCCATATAGGTTCTACCAACTCTTGGCCACCTGGACACACTTCCTACCATAACAGAAGATAAGTGGGCTATAAATGAACTTGCGTCTGGCAAGGCTTCAGGTAAGGATGGGATTCCAATAGAGGTTATCAGGAGTGGGCAAGACACACTCACTCTACAGATCCACCAGCTAATAGAGCTATGCTGGCGAGAAGGACAAGTCCCACAGGATTTCAAAGATTCAAGCATCATAACACTGTACAAGAACAAGGGCGATCGGAGCGACTGCAACAACTATAGGGGTATCTCACTTCTGTGTATTGTTGGAAAAGTATTTGCCAGAATTGTTCTGCGCAGACTTCAAGTCCTAGGAGATCAAGTCTACACCGAATCACAGTGTGGCTTTCGACAGAACCGGTCTACCATTGATATGATATTCTCATTGCGACAAATGCAAGAAAAATTCCGTGAACAGAATCAACCACTGTTTATTGTCCTTCATCGACCTCACAAAGGCATTTGATTTGGTCAGTCGTGAGGGTCTGTTCAAGGCACTAAAGAAGATTGGCTGCCCACCAACTCTTCTGTCCATTGTGGAATCGTTCCACACAGGCATGAAGGGTATAATCAAGTTTGATGGTGCAACTTCTGAAGAGTTTGAAATCAAGAGTGGAGGTAAGCAAGGTTGTGTACTAGCTCCCACCCTCTTTGGAATATACTTTTCACTTCTACTGAAATATGCCTTTCGTGATCAGGATGGTGGTATATACATTCACTCACGCTCAGATGGCGGCCTCTACAATGCTCAGAGATTGAAGGCCAAGACCAAAATTAGGAGGGTACTGATCAGAGAGTTGCTTTTTGCAGATGATGCTGCAGTTACGACCCACTCTGAGGAAGAATTGCAATGTCTACTATCTGCATTCTCCAATGCTTGTTCTGAATTTGGTTTAACAATTAGCAAAAAGAAGACACAGATTATGTCACAAGGTGCACATGGGGTACCATCAATCTTTATTGACGACGCCGAACTAGAGATGGTAGACCATTTTACATATCTAGGATCAGTGGTAAATAGCAAATTATCCCTAGATCAGGAAATCAACATCCGGATTGGTAAGGCAGCAACAACAATGAACAGGTTAAGAAAAAGAGTCTGGGAGAACAGGAAGCTTACTGCCAAAACAAAAGTCCTTGTCTATCAAGCCTGTGTCCTTAGTACTCTTCTTTATGGCAGTGAAACCTGGACAACTTACTCACACCAAGAGAAACAGTTTAAACAGCTTTCATATGCGGTGTCTGCGAAGAATTCTTGGTATTAAGTGGCAAGACAAAATCACAAATACTGAAGTATTGGAAAGATCAGGTTGTGTGACGGTTTATTCCATGCTCAGTCTTCGTAGACTTAGATGGATAGGACATCTTAGGAGGATGGATGATGGTAGAATACCAAAGGACATCTTTTTTGGTGAATTACAGATGGGTAAGAGATCTCAAGGTCGGCCGCTACTACGATACAAAGATGTGTGTAAGCGAGACATGATTGATACAGGCATTGGTAATGCACATTGGGAGCAAGTCCCGCTGAACGTGTTGCATGGAGGGCAAACATCAGAAATGGAATAAAGACAAAGGAGAAAATTATTGCAGATAAGTCACATACCGAGCGTGTGAGACGTAAGATGGTGCATGATGGTGGAAATGACCACGTGTTCACTTGCACCCACTGTGAACGAACATTTACAGCGCGAATTGGCCTTATCAGTCAAATTTGCTACCGCCATAGGTAAAGGTTATTATGCCTTTTTAAAGCACAAACTATCGTCTGTCAAGACGGCAAGGTGCCAATGATGATACAGTATTACTATTCACATTACAGACTGGTACAGAAAACTTAATAGCCTCAACCCAAAGAAATAGTGAAAATCACAACTTATATCTTAACATAGCAAAAACAAAGATAATGCATACAGATAAACTTCTATGGAGAAAGAAATATATGTTAATGAGGAAAGATTGGAGGTGGTGAAATATTTTGAAATTTTGAAATCTTGGGTCATTGATTACCAACAATTGTGACACAATTAAAGAAATTAAACGGCGACTATCAATTGCTCTTCAAAGACTAAAACAACTGAATAAATTATGGCGTGGCACAGATAGAACTACAAAAATTAGATTTTTATGAGCATGCATCTTTCCCATTGCAACATATATACCTGTGAAACCTGGACACTTACTAACAAGCTAAACAGCGCATACATGCTTTTGAATATAAATGCTTTATAGACGAGTTCTAAGAATATCTTGGGTAAAGAAAAGAACAAATGCATCCATACTTCAAGAGCTGAATATTGAAGAACGTAGGCTATTAAAGACGATAAAACAAAGAACATTGATATTTTAGTCACTTGAAACGTCATAAAAGTTTGGAGAGAACAATAATGGAGGGGTATATGCTTGGGAAGAAAAGAAGAGGAAGGCCAAAGAGAAGATGGGTTGGGATGTGGCAGATGATCTCCAGATGGGTGTATCAGACGCGGGACATCTTGCTTGTGGTTGAGTAGTTTTCCGGAGGTTTGTTATGGGAGCGAGGTTCTGCAAATGACATGATACTGAATGAATAAATTAGCTGTTAGTAGAAAGTCAGGTCTTAGATATAACTGAGCTACCGTATGACAGTAAACGGTACTACCTGCTTACTGTTACCACCGAATCTTAGGAGGCGCTCACCAAACCCGACACCCCACATTGTGCCCACGGCTTCTGGTGGAGGGGCGCAATTGGAAGGGTATACGCCTTTCCCCAGTACAAGGAAATGCAACATAGCGACTAAATGTCATGGCAAGATAGACCAGGCTTTAATCAACGGATGGCAGCTGGTCTAGGATGGAAGCTCCGACAGGCGGACAGTTAGAGTATTGCTTTGCTGATTCAGCAGCTTCTGCATATTGTCTTGTTCCAGACGTGCTGGTGTTGCCTTTCCTCTGGAGTACACTAGACAGGCCGAGAGAGGGATCATGCAGCATGGGTACACATGGTCTCTAAATTTAACCCAGGCTTTGTGCTATGGAAATGTATACCTCCATTTTACAAACTGTCGTCTGTCAAGACAGCAATATGCCAGTCTGTCAGCTGTTAGTATATCCTTTTTTCAGCACGACATCATGGCCACTGTTTTATCTGTCTGTCTTTAAAACACCCTTGGCGTCAGAGAAAAATACCTTGTATCATACTTCCTGCAGATGTCTATGCTCTCGGCTTGCCTTGTGATGGGAAGTCTTGGTTGTCCACTGCAAGCTTTGACATTTTGGACTGAATGTCATAATGATGAACCCACATCTCATCTACTGTCATCAGGATCTTCAAAATGTCTTCTGATTTGCACTTTTGAGCAACCGTTGACAGTAATCAACCTTTGTTTTCTTCTATTCACGAGTGAACGGACAAGAAAGTCAGTTAACATACATTTGTTTTTTCATCTTTTTTTGAAATT
>JACEFZ010009945.1:0-25170 GCA_014155875.1 Cepaea nemoralis
GTTTGGGGAATGAGGTCGGCACCGAACGACGTAGGCAGAAATCAAACTCACAACATTCGGAACACCAGGCAGGCAGCGAAACAACATCACCACTGTGACACCCTTTCAATATCCTACATACAGTCGGTACCACAGCTACTGGTCGGGTTCCCCGTGTCGGACAGGTTAAGCGTTAGGGACCAGACTAAGTGAGAGACAAATCTGCAGCCCCGTAGATATAATGGCTACTCTCATCAAAAGAGGACAGTCCCACACTTGATGGGCGTGTTATGAGAAGGGAAGAACATGAGCATGTCGTCATAACGGGAAAGTTGAAGGGAGGGGGAAGCAGGGGAAGACCAAGCAATAAGTTACTGGGTAGTCTGACATCATGGCATGAAGGAACATCAGTACCAAAAATGATTGGCAGCACAAGAGACAGAAGGACATGATCCCCAACGCCCACGACATGGAATATAAGAAGCAGTAAATATACTACGGACAGACAAAGGCTAGGGAAAGGAAACCCGAAAGTAACAAAACTTACGCGTGGAAATATAAGGATGTGCTTATCCTCAGAAGTCGGAGTGGGTTCGCCTGATGGCGAGTGACGCTGGTAAAAGGGAAAGCTACTATACGCACAAAAATCAGCCCACCCAATGCACTAGAAGTAGTTACAAGTGTATTTAACTGTTGAGTTAAAAGCGAGAGAACGTTTTAAAAAAAATTATATGCTGAGCCACAAGCATGAACAAATATGATGCCATCACGAATTATGATGATGACTCACTTCTTCCTTCTCTTCTGCTTCGATTCCTCTTTCAAAAGAAATGGGTAATACCTTGTGTCATATATCGTGAGTCTCCGTGGCGAAGTCGTCAAGCCGTCTGGCTCCGAAGGTTGTGGGTTCGATTTCGAGCTGCGTCCTTCGGTTCACGAGTGCATTTTTTTCGGAGACTATTGAGGGTAGTCGCTGGAGCTACGGAGTTAGTGCTTTGTGTGATGCTTTCCACGCTGCGGAAAGAGACTCAGCCAAATGGAATAAAATCCTGGTGCAATGAAGTTGACCCTGTCGACTTTTCAGCGACTTTTTTTTAAAATAGCTCAGAGGTCAGCGTGTCCTACTTCGCATTTGTGTCTGGTTTGGTCCTCGAGGCTGACTCCACCCAAGGTCACTTACTCTAACTACCCGTGGGTACATTAAATTATTCTTAACAAATGTACCAAGGCAGTGGCCTTACGGTCGACTCTTTGCTACTTCAAACTGACATGGGATAAAAAAAAAAAAAAAAAGTGTCATATGGGGTCCGAAAAACATAGAGAAACACTTGGAGAGTGCGAGGAGAATCAGAGGAAAACAGCTAGAGAGTTGAGTTGAGTTGAGTTAAGAATCGACATCACTGCACTCAGGACATTCCCATATGTAGTCCGTCCCCTCTTTCAACAGCCAGCGAAGAGTCATACTTCTAATCGTTCCTACATCTATCTGATTTAAAGTTCTCCTGGTCTTCCTTCTCAGTTTTGAGATTCTTCCAGAACCCCTGCCGATATCCCGCAATCTCATGCTTTCCACATACAGGTTCTCAATCTGTTCCCCCGCCTTCTCCACCTGCTCCCACAAACGCATTACCACCTACCCCTTGTCCATTGGCAATCTACCACCAAGAGGTGCATTCCCTGCTAACCTATCAGCCTGTTCATTCCCTCCTCCCCGCTCCCGCATAGCCAGGGCAAAATATCCGTACAATTCTTACAATCTGTGACCTCTGAAGTGACGATAGCCATTCCACACTAAACATCCTTTTCTCCGCCTTACTAAGTATACTCTTTGAATCCGTAGTAAATACTGTAACATGGTGGGTCATTCATCCACCTTCTCAGTCCATAAAACATTTCTCAAGACTTGAATAATGGAACGGTATCCCTCCTGATAACATGACATCATAGTTATTTTAAGATGGAACGTTCTCGATTGGGGCTGGGTATGAAAAAGGCGCATGCAGTCATTTGATTGGCTGATGCCTGCCTGAAGACGCTATCTTCTGGACCAAAAGCATATTTTAACAGTTCTGATTTTGATTTCATCTGGAGCGGTTGTGTTTAAAGATGTGGTGCTATTTTATGCCCTGACAAATTTCCTCTGCGTCTCAAGTACTACTATAAATGATGTTTAATGCTGTGGTTGTGCGTGGTGATTCGAAAGAGACGAATATCAGAGAATTTGTATGAGAAATGTGAAAGTGAGATCAGAACTTCATTGTGAACTTACTCTGATCGTTGCTTTCTAACAGGCTGACATGTCTAACACACTAAATAATTTACCATGCCTATCGTTCGTCTGCTATGAGAATTCTGCGGTATGCTTGATGACTGTATATCACTCTCAATGTATATTTCCATTTTTCATGCGCTGTAGAACTTCCTATGGATGCATATCATTGCACATTCTTAATCAAACTGTAGAAATGCTCTTGTGAGTCTACGTTTTGTCACTCTTGTGATCAGAATGTGTGATGTGACATGTATCTTTTTCCTGTAGATGCTGAGAACGTTTGAAGGATTGAGATGTTGGTTTCTTCTTCTTCGTTCATCCGGAGTTTTTTTTTCGGATGTGATTGCGTTGTGCCTGTTTACAGCAGAGCTGCGTTCTTGCGCCGTTAGGCCGACACATCCGACTTCTGCGGGAGATGTTGGTTTTATGAGTACCATCTCATGTGAGAAGATAGACGCCTTATTATATTCATATGTTTGCAGGGCGTGCATAACATGCCAGAATAACACAATTCTTATGACGACTGGTGATTATTTTACGTTCATGAGAATTGCTAAAAGCACTCTTAAAGATTTGCCTTAAATGCAATTTATCTCTGAATTGTTGCGCTTGTTCCTTTGCAACATTGGTTGGGCTTACGAACTGCGTTCAGAAAAGGACAATATATGTTCGAACCTTGTCTAAGTTGACTGAATATATATTTGAAGGCTCATGCAATGATTCAGGGGAAAGGACATGTTTTTCATATGTGTTTTGTTTCACATGTGAATATTGATTATTAAATATTGCCTTGCCTGCTGTGGAAGATATACTATTGTTACCTAGTAGGGATAGAGCAAATGATTTGATGGTGATGATGGATGGCATTGTGAACCGAGTCTAGTCTGAGGGAGGGGAGGATTGGCAATGCAGTGTGAGTGTGGATGGGATAGGACATCCATGTACCAAAATAAATTGCAACCCACTGGGGTTGGTGACTGGTCTTGCCATTGGTCCAGTGATATTGCATTTTGCATATTGCGGTTGTAAATGATGCCTGTCTCCCATCTGTCTCATCTCTCTCATGATGATTGGTTCAGCATGTCTGTCTCATATTTGTCTCATGATACTTGTCTCCTGGTATCTATTTCATGATGCATGTCTCATCATGTCTGTCTCAGGAGGTCTGTCTCATGCTGCCTATCTCATGATGCTTACCTTATGGTATCTGTCTCATGATGCCCAGGTCTTCTGTGGTCCGAGTCTTATGAGATCTTTCGCTGTCTGGACGAGTGTACTATGTTTGTTGATTGTGTAGAGGAACGGCTGGCCGAGTGGCTAGAATGCCGGACTCTCGTTCGGGAGACCTGGGTTCGATCCTTCGGTAAGGTGTGGGATTTTTTTTCTGTCGGGGCAAAAAGAAAATCCTAACCTGCACAGTTCGCGACGACTGCACTAGCCAGGCGGCCTTAATTCCTCGGGCTCAAAGACCCCTCTGCCATACACCGCAAAGTACCAAATTGGCAGTAAATGACAGTTGACAGATTGTGTAATGATGTCCCTGACTCGGCATATGATCTAATGTCCATCACAAAATAGGGTGAATAATGAGAATATGTCACCCACCGTCAATCCGAGTGGATTACACTCCATCACCAATGTGAGGGGGTTGGTGTGGGAGTAACACCCTCCCTTCTCCTCTCCATTTTCTTTAATTTCCTTTTATGTTTGTTGATGCTTTGATTATGACATTTGATCTTCATACAAATGTATAGCACAGTCTTTTTTTTTTCCTATTTTTTTATCGGCAGAAGAGTCATACTCAGTCTCATAAGGTGGAGAGGCCTTTCATTTGGGGCAACCAAACGGTGGTCCCTGTTACAAATCTTCAACTCCTTAATTGTGGAGGAATCCAGTAACTACCACACAGCTGACAGGTTGGATTATCAGCCTGAACCTTCATCACATTATATGCCTTTGCTGATGGCACTGAAAGGGTCTTTGATCTTAACACAAAAACAGGGATAGTCTGCATTATTGCCCCAATGCTCCAGGAACGTACCTTCGAGACACCGCGAAGAGGACACCCTATCTATTAAATGACCTCCTGGCACCAGTTTGCCTCAAGCAGGCCATGATTGGGCGAAGGCTGTGTGTTCATTGCAACTCCCCCATATTTTTCCTCAAGCCTGGATTATTGGCATTTCTTGAGGAATTTCTACCTCAGCTCATTAATAGCTGTGGATTATTCTGGAGGAAAAAGATTTGAAATTATTCGTTTATTCCCATGCAAACTGGATTATTGTCTGTGGTGCAAGAACCAGTGTCTTGGTTTGATTCCCATTCTGAAAACTTGGATGAGATGGACTTGCAAGGTGAGATGCTGCAGAATGTTGGATTTATGTCACAAATCACTGACTGGTCTTCAGATCGTCGTGAACTACACGTACCGAGCCTTTACCTTCCCATGAACAGGAGGAGTGGGGACTCACCGTATGGATTCTTCTTCTTTTTCTGCGTTCATCCGGGTTTTTTTTTCGGACGTGATTGCGTTGTGCCTGTTTAGAGCAGAGCTGCGTTCTTGCGCCGTTAGGCCGACACATCCGACTTCTGCGGGCATTTGTTGACCGAGTTAACCTTCCCGGGGGTTTCTTAGGACTTTTGACTCTTCCTGTTGTGGTATTATCCCTCATCCCAGCTGACCCATATAGAACAGCCAAAGACATCCTGGTCAGCCCTCAAGGGAAGGAAGGGGCAGACCATCCAAGGATGCTTCCATAATTGCAGAGCCGACACATAGCACTCTGGTACTGGGCTCACCCAAGGAGATCGTCACGTCCTGCACATGGCTGCTTAGCCTCACTTCCGTATATTGGGCCTTCCGTTCACCATAGGCTGTTCTTTAGGAAACGAGAAGTTTGCAGATGACATCCACACAGTGAGCTTTCTATTCGGACTTTCCACGTAATGGATTTGCTATCCAAGCAATAATCCATTTCATGCCACTGGGACACTTTTCCACCTTTTATGACACCCACCCATTGAGCTTTCGATCCGGACTTTCCACGTAATGGATTTGCTATCCAAGCAATATTCAATTCATGCCTCTGGGACGCTTTTGTAACCGACATACCTGTGGTATGAAGTGTTGCAGTCTAAGTACTTCTTCATGCACCTTTAGATGCAACCTGAATGTAATTGTTTGCTGATATCTCCATAGAGCTTGTCCTCAAATGAAGTAGGTGTGGGCCAAAATATATTTCTCTGTTCTGCATATATTGGGCACTCCTGCAGCAAATGTTTAGCTGTCATTTTACCAGTTCCACAATTACATTCATCGGTATCTCCTATCTTTAGTTTATTGAACAAGTGGTATTTCAGCCTGTTATGTCCTGTGCGGAGTCTGAAGATTGCTACTTATTCTCTTCGGTCGAGTTTGTAATATGCATCATCTTTCTGGTGGCCTGGATGCTTTGATTCCCATTTGGTTCTATAAGTGCTTTTTATAAATCTCTTTGCCTAATTATAGAATATGTCTATGTCAGGCTGTGGTAGTCGTCCGCCCTATTTTGCTAGTCTGTCAGCTTCTTCATTTCTAGGTATACTGCAATGTGATGGGATCTGCTGTATTACAACTTTTGTGGATTTCTGGCATAGACCACGGAGTGCTGCTCTTAGGTCGGCTAGTTTTTGCTCTTTAATATTGAGACTGCTGACATTGCATCTGTGAAGATAGCTATTTTCTTCTCCTTATTTTCTTTCATCAAGAGCATTTCTGCTGCAGTTTTCAAAGCCTCTACCTCCACTTTGAAGTTACTTGAAAATTGTCCAGTTGCCACTGACTGTGTTTTTTTCCCCCACTCCATTTTTTAAATTTAGGAGAATTCCTCCTTCTCCATTTTCTATTTAATTTTTGGCAGATCCATCTGTATATCCATCCATCATGTGCCATGCCGGTAAGCGTGGGCGGTCATGTTCTGCCAGCTTACTCGATCACCAGAGTCGTGGATCAGCTCTGTGTTTCTGTCTCGACCATGCCACAAGGCCAAGCCATCCAGGTACTTGCTTCTAGGTCTTCCCCTTGGTCTGTTCCCCTCGATCTTACCAGTTGTCACCAAATTCTCCAATCCATTTCTTCTCATAACATGCCCAAAAAATTTTGATTGTCTACGTCTAATTTCTCTAATCAATTTACGATCTTCATTTGTTTCTTGAAGGACTTGTTCATTGGTCTTTCTGGCTGTCCATGGTATTCTTTGCATTTTCCTCAGAAACCACATCTCTACAGCCATCAGATGATTTTCAGCCTGACTGCTCATTGTCCACGCTTCACATCCATATAAAAGTACAGGTTCAATGTAGCATCTCAACACTCTTTTTCTCGTTTCAATTGACATCTTTTTATTGGTCAATATGTTTTTCATCTTGCTAAAGGCTACTTTTGCCATGGCGATTCTTGTTCTAATCTCTTCAAGGCATCTCCAATCAAATGTTATTACTGTTCCGAGATAATTGTATCTGCTCACTTGTTGAAGAATATTCCCATTTACTTGTATATTACATTGTGGTATTTCGTCCTTCCTAGTGACGACCATAATCTGTGTCTTTTTACAATTTAGTTCTAACACTAGTTCTTCACTGTGTGTAACAATCGCATCTACTAAATTTTGCAGGTCCTGTTCATCTGTATATGCATGGGTCCAATTGTTAGATTTGCCATCATATATTCTGCTGCTGTCTCTGTATTACTATGATGTATCTGTTTGTCTTTGATTGCTTTCTTCTGTTCGATTGTAATATCAATGTGGTTTGCACTGGCATAGTGTTCCATTAATGCATTTGCCGCCTTTTCCCCTATAAGCAAGGCATTTCCTTGTGTAATAGTTATCTGTTTGTTTCTGGGTCATTCATTATGCATGGCTTTCACTAATTTCCATAGTTTGTTTCCATTCCTGTCAAAGTTCAGGTTTTCTGTTTTTTCCCTCCAACAATCTCTTGTTGTTTGATTTACTGTTCTTTTATATTTTGCTGAGATGGCTTTGAGAGAGATGTTCGCTTCAGTTGTTTGTTCTCTCTGCTGTCTTCCTGGCATCTTCAGCGTTGTCCTCCAAAATTTGTTGTTCTACAGTCAAGTATGGTTTGTAAATTTTCCTCGCTCCTCTTGGAATAGATTCAGTGGCCGCCTGTATTATTGCTCAGGTTAGACTTTCCACCATTTGCTTCATGTTGCCATATCGTTTATTTATGTTTTCACAATATGTGTCTGTTAGTATGGCAAATCTGTCCCAATATGCTCGTTTGTAATTCCCGCGGGGCAAAGGCTTTTGCTCCTGTGGAACATACTCCATATTCATTAAAAGCTTGATTGGTCTGTGGTCACTACCTGCTAATTGGTCAAGCACATGGCGATCGATTTTGTGGAGGATGTCTCCTGTGCAGAAAGCTAAGTCTGGAGTAGAAGTGGTAAACCATCTTCTGGAGTAGAAGCTCGGTGTGTCATCCACTTTGTTGGGAAGATGGAGATTTGAGTCTATTTCCCAGTCCTCCACTTCATCTCCTGTTATGTCAGTATCTGGGTATCCCTATCTTTCTGAACGGCAATTAAAGTCTTCGACAATAATGCAGTTTGTGTCAGTTATTTTCATGTTTGAGAGTGTAAGGTCCTTATCTGCTGGGCTAAACAGATTGTAAATTCTAATTTTCACGTCCTTTATCATTATATCAAAACCTATAATTTCCGTTTGTTTGTCAGAGATCACAGATACTTCACTGCAAGGTATTGTATTTCGTGTAATTATTAGAACTCGTTGTGTCCTTCGCGGTCGAAACGTGTGGCCTGATATCCTCTGATTGAGAATTTGCGATTAGCGTTGAGGTGTGTCTCTTGAATGCATGCCACATCTATTTATCTTTATGAAGACGCTTTGTTAGGGAGGACTTTTGTTATTATAAACTCCTTCAGCATTCCACTGTAGTATATTGAGTGTCCGGGGTATTTGGTCAATAGCTCTTAACCGACTCCTCTGTGCCTTGACTCCACAGCACATGGGAAGGTGACCACCAGTAGTCATGGGTGGACCCCCTCGAGGCAGGGGACCCGGCACTATCACCGCCTGATGGGACTTCGCGGGATTAGCACCATAACGATTAATTTTCATCTGTAGCATCATGAATTGATTAAGTTACGTTGCACTACTTTGTCAAGCCTGTGGCTCAGTACATCCGATTTGGTCAAGCATTTTTCGGGGTGCTTTCCCTAGCCTTTGACTGTCCCCAGTCTACCTACAAGGCAGCAGGTTTGTGTGTCTCTTCGTCTGGTTCCTCTCCCTTGACCTGTCCGACATGGGTGACCCTACCAGTAGCTGTGCTACCGTCGGCATAGCTCTTGGGGTCATTGGAACACTCAAACCCCTCTACCTCGTCAAGGTGGACACACGGCAGAGGGGACCGTATGGATTGACCCCAGGCGTCAGCTTCACAGGCAGTCTCGTCATCATCTAGGATTCATTATAATCTCTTCAGATACAGTTTCAAAAGAGGGAATTTACTTGTATAGGGTATACCATGAGGAAGGCTGCTACCTGGACACTTCACTTAATAACTCTTATCAGTGGTTGTGAAATCAGGGTGAACCAGAACAGTGGTTATAGTATCCTGTATTTTGCCCAGAACATGTAAATTCTTTTCCTTAGTGACAAATGAAGAGATAAGGTTTGATTATATTAGGTCTGTTGTGAAGGAGGAGATTTATGGATTGTGATGATGTTGGTTAGAGGAGAGTTGTTATTTTTTTCTATTTTGGAAATTGGGGGGGGGGGGAAAGGAAGGGGGGGGGGATGAAGTATCTGGGTTTTTTTTCCACTTAATATGTAACTGTGCGTATATTATGTCGATGTGCATATTGTTATCACGAGGTGGAACCTGGGTCTTCACTTGACCCCTTCAGTCTCAATAAAAATGGATGTTGAAAATGATTGTTGAGTACATTTATTGTAAATGTCTTATTCAACTGTTGTTGAGTACAGTGAAATGTGAATGTCTGTCCAGCTGCTGTTGAGACTAATTCATTGTGAATGTCTTGTCCAGCTGTTGTTGAGAACATTTCATAATGAATGTCTTGTTCAACCGTTGTTGAGTACAGCTATTGTGCATGTTATGTTCAACTGTGTGAAGTATCTTCCATTGTTGATGCTTTGGTCAACTATTGTTGAATCCAATTGCAAGTGTCACTTTAGATACACATAATGTTAGATCCACATGAGGTTGGCTAAGAGCACACTGTCAACATTATTAAGGAGGGAACAAGTTCCGCTGTTGCTGTGGCGAATTGCCAGGATCTCTATAAGCCTTATGGAGGAACCTTCTATTTTCTAATTATGTGTAGGAACTTAAACTTAGGTCTAATTTTCTCACAGTGGGGGTTCGCGAGTGTTATTATATTGTTCATCTGAAGGACTGTTCGGGAATGATTATCCACCCCATAAGGGATGCCCTTAGATAACTTGCTATTATGATAGATATATTTTCTTAAAACCTCACAAATACAACGTGTGTTGCAGTAGTCTCCTCTAACCAACGGAATGCCGCTGTTACTGCTTCCACCTCCATTCTGATGCTGGAGGTCGTAGTCTCATATGCCAGACTCTCCCTTTTCAACACTCACCCATTATCCTTTGCAATAAAACCCCAACCACTACGTTTGTTTCTCACCACTGACCCATCGGTGTAGATGACTATGTTACCTTGATGTGTGTTACTCTGAATCAGTTGTTGCACTTCAAACTGTGCGGCCCGCTGCCCATTTTCTGCACTCACGACCCAGTGTTACTATTACATTGTGCCAGTCCGTCATGTCTAGAGAAAGGCAGAGAAAAATAAAGTCACACCCAGAAACACGGGGAGTTACAGTGTGACAAAGGAAACACAAAGAGTCTCAGAAAGATATAGATAACAATAGAGAGAAAGGGATAAAAAGAGAAACAGGATACAACAAATGTTGAATTCAAGCGCCTTTCTTGCGACAGCAGACAGAAACTCCTAGCAAAAAGGCTGAAAGGACTCGTTGCTAAAACGAACGAATACACATTATGCACATATCATATTGCACTTAATTTGCGCGCCTGATGTAATAGAAAGTTTGAGGGTTCAGAAGTGTATGTATGTGCAATAGTTTATCTGCGTGTTTACTTTGTGTTCTGTGCCATGACATTCGTCTTATACTCCAAGCCGTGTGGCGTTGGTGATCATGTCTTTCCAAGGCCTTCTGTCTCTCGTGCTTTCAGTCCCTTTTTTTCATTTTTTGCGCTCGCTTGCTTTCAACTCAACTCCCTACTGACAGTGTCCCTCGCCATCAGGCGAACCCACTCCGACTTCAGAGTTACTTATAATTTACGTCCCTAAGTCAAGAACGACAGGTCAACATGTTAGTTCAGCTGTCCGGTGTAGGGGTTGAACCGCTCACCTCGGCATCAGCACAACGGATGTTTAAGAACATGTGTTCTTGGTCCTTTGTTATACCCATTTTCCTCCATAGCTTGATGTCAAACTATCCAACATCTTCTCTCTTGGTCTTCCCTGCCAATCTTCCCCTCTAACCTTGGCATTGTGACGATATACGCCAGCTTCCCCCGTCTAGTGACACGCCCACAGAATGTGCACTGTCTTCTTTTGATGCGAGTACCCAGTTCTCTTTGGGAGTTAAATTATTTCTTCTTCTTCTTCTTCTTCTTCTTCTTCTTCTTCTTCTTCTTCTTCTTCTTCTCTTCTTCTTCTTCTTCTTCTTCTTCTTCTTCTTCTCTTCTTCTTCTTCGTCTTCTTCTTCTTCTGCATTCATCCGGAGAGTTTTTCAGACGTAATTGCGGTGTGTCTCGTTATGCAGCCTTGGGCCAAAATCTTTAGGCCAACACATCCGACTTTTGCGTGCGTTCTTTAACCAGGTCAGCATTCCCGGGTAACTTCTTTTAAGATGTCTTCATTGTTCTTTCTATCTGTCCACGATGTTCTCATCATGCTTCTATAAAACCGATGAATTTTAAATAAGTATAATAATATGTCTAGAGAAATCAATTCACGTACATTGATTGGCACTCACAGAAGTGTGGTGAAGTTGAAGACAGGCATGCTTCGTGCAGAGAGGCATGCTTCAATTAAAACATCACATCTAGGAAGCATATGTTGAACCGTTCACCCAGGACATGCTGAGAGAAAGTGCCCGAGTAAAGACCAGAGGGTCACATAATCAGGCTACAACTCTTACCAATAGAATTCGTACTCTTCGCTGGCTGTTGACGTTAAGAACGGAGCATGTATGCTAATGTCCCTAATGCTGTGACATATATTCATCACTCAAGTCAACTCAGCCCAGCTTTCAGAATTATTAACGAAGTAGATAACAGAAGACACACTCATCATTAGCGTATAACAGGTCCTTTGCACAACCTTGCACTAATAAAATCTCATGTATCCTATGCACCATCATGCACCCTCATGCACCATCATGCACCATTATGCACCCTCGTATACCCTCATGTACCCTCATGCACCATTATGTACCCTCATGCACCATCATGTACCCTCATGCACCATCATGTACCTCATGCACCATCATGTACCTCATGCACCATCATGTACCCTCATGCACCATCATGCACCCTCGTATACCCTCATGTACCCTCATGCACCATCATGTACCCTCATGCACCATCATGTACCCTCATGCACCATCATTTACCCTCATGCACCATCGTGTACCCTCATGCACCATCATGTACCTCATGCACCATCATGTACCCTCATGCACCATCATGTACCCTCATGCACCATCGTGTACCCTCATGCACCATCATGTACCTCATGCACCATCGTGTACCCTCATGCACCATCATGTACCTCATGCACCATCATGTACCCTCATGCACCATCATGTACCTCATGCACCATAATGTACCTCATGCACCATCATGTACCCTCATGCACCATCATGCACCCTCGTATACCCTCATGTACCCTCATGCACCATCATGTACCCTCATGCATCATCATGTACCCTCATGCACCATCATGTACCCTCATGCACCATCGTGTACCCTCATGCACCATCATGTACCTCATGCACCATCATGTACCCTCATGCACCATCATGTACCCTCATGCACCATCGTGTACCCTCATGCACCATCATGTACCTCATGCACCATCATGTACCCTCATGCACCATCATGTACCCTCATGCACCATCGTGTATCCTCATGCACCATCATGTACCTCATGCACCATCATGTACCCTCATGCACCATCATGTACCCTCATGCACCATCATGTACCCTCATGCACCATTATGTACCCTCATGCACCATCATGTACCCTGATGCACCATCATGTACCCTCATGTACCATCATGCACCCTCATGCACCATCATGTACCTCATGCACCATCATGTACCTCATGCACCATCATGTACCCTCATGCACCATCATGTACCCTCATGCACCATCATGTACCCTCATGCACCATCATGTACCTCATGCACCATCATGTACCTCATGCACCATCATGTACCCTCATGCATCATCATGTACCCTCATGCACCATCGTGTACCCTCATGCACCATCATGTACCTCATGCACCATCATGTACCCTCATGCACCATCGTGTACCCTCATGCACCATCATGTACCTCATGCACCATCATGTACCCTCATGCACCATCATGTACCCTCATGCACCATCATGTACCCTCATGCACCATCATGTACCCGCATGCACCATCATGTACCTCATGCACCATCATGTACCCTCATGCACCATCATGTACCTCATGCACCATCATGTACCTCATGCACCATCATGTACCTCATGCACCATCATGTACCTCATGCACCCTCATGTATCCTCGTGTATCCTCGTGTATCCTCGTGTACTCTCATGTATCCTCGTGTACCCTCATGTATCCTCATGTACCCTCATGTACCCTCATGTATCCTCGTGTATCCTCAAGTATCCTCGTGTACCCTCATGTATCCTCGTGTACCCTCATGTATCTTCATGTATCCTCATGCACCATCATGTACCTCATCCACCCTCATGTACCCTCATGCACCCTCATGTACCCTCATGTATCCTCGTGTACCCTCATGTATCCTCGTGTACCCTCATGCACCATCATGTACCTCATGCACCATCATGTACCTCATGCACCCTCATGTACCCTCGTGTATCCTCGTGTACCCTCATGTATCCTCGTGTACCCTCGTGCACCATCATGTACCTCATGCACCATCATGTACCTCATGCACCCTCATGTACCCTCGTGTATCCTCGTGTACCCTCATGTATCCTCGTGTACCCTTATGCACCCTCATGCACCCTCATGTACCTCATGCACCATCATGTACCTCATGCACCCTCATGTACCCTCGTGTACCCTCATGCACTCTCATGCGTCCTCGTGCACTCCCATGTACCCTCATGCACCTCATGCCGAAGGTCTGCAATATCCTGCTTTCATCCTCGTTATGGTATACATTATGTCTTATCTTCCAGGTTCCTCTGTCCTGTCTGGAACCTACATGTTCACGAGTGCATTTTTTCTCGGAGACGCCTGGGGATCGTCACTGGAGCTACGAAGTTCGTGCTTTGTGTGACGCTTTCGCGAGGCCGCCCTGTGGAAACAGACCGAGCCATATGGGATAAAACCCGATTCAATGAAGTCGATCCTCTCGATGTTTAAGAACTTTTTTTTTACCTTTACTGCTTGTCATCCACTTTCTAATTCACTTTCAATTCTCCCCCCCCCCCCCCCCCGCCCCCGCCCCCTCTGTTGATTTGCAGCAGAAGGAATTTAATATTACGTCTCATTCTGTGCAGTGGTACGATAACTGGTGCACAGTTTTAGATTTCCTTTCTTTGGAAGAGGAATGTACATTGTTTTTTCCCATGCTTTGGGCCAAACATCCCCAAACAAAGTACATAGTGGATACGGAAACTACAGACAGTATAAAAAAAAACAAAAATGGCAGGCTTTTCAACATTTCGTGAAATGCACGGTTCATTGTATACAAGCCCGCATCAACAGACAGAACAACAAGGAAGCAGATCAATTTGCAAAGCTGGAAGAATCCCTGTGATTTAGACGCACATTATGTAACAGCAAACATTTCTATAAAAGCTTCCTGCAAGATAAAATGGACAAAATACTGAAAGACACATGATCCTTATCATCAATTTTCAAGCCAAGATAGGAAAATATTTTTTTTTTAATTTTAAGATTGTAAACAGGACAACAGAATTAAATATTATCTATATTACAAGTTAGCCGGTCTCCCTGGCCTAGGGGTTAACGTCTTTCTCCGTAATCACGTATATTCTCGTGAGTAACGTAACCTGCGCGAGAATCGGTAGCGGTTCTCGCCGCGTTGATAACTTACGGGGTATGTGAGCCGGTCGCTCAGAAAGCAATGGCAAACTACTGAGCGCAATCTTGCCTAGTACATCAACATCAGCTGAAAAATGCTGATGTTGACTGCAACCTCCTGTAAGGGATATGCAACAAACAAACAAAATATTACAAGTTGGATGGGTTCGAGTTTTAAAAATAGATCTAAGCTCGCAGGTCAACTCAGTCTAAAATAAGTACTAGAAAACGTCTTAGAGGGTAAAGGCATCGTCCTGATCATCATCATCATCCAGTGCCTTGCCGGCTGGCGAGGGCAATCACCTTTTTCCGCAAATTGCGATCTCGACGGCGTGATCAATTCGTGCGTTGGCTTCCTTCCATGCCATGACAGAAGACTGTCAAGAATGTTCTCAAGTTGTCTTCCTCTATCTCTCTTTCCACAAATATTTCCGGTTGTCACAAACCGTTCCAGTTTTTGTTTCTCATAATGTCGCTAATAATTATAACTGCTTCTTTCTGATGTTTGTGTTACTTTGTCTTTGCGATTTACATTCCCTCAAAATTTCCAGATTGCTTATTTTGGCTGTTCAATTAATTTTCAGCATTCTTCTATAAGCTCACATCTCCACAGCTGCTGTGAATTTCTTCGCTTGTTTAATAATTGTCCAGGAATCGCAGCCGTATGTTAAAATTGATTCTATGTAACATGCAAGAACTCTTTGTCTAACTTTCAAGGACAGTGATATGCTCTTCATGTGATAGAATGCCGTTGTTGTTTGTTCTATTCTATTCTTTATACTGAGTACATAACCCACCGAGAGCCGACGGCTCTGGCAACATATGCTCACTGCGCCTTAAGGTTTGGAAAAGAGTCCTTTACTTTTTACACCAATTACAAATTCTTCTTCTTCTTCTTCGTTCATCCGGAGTTTTTTTTCGGATGTGATTGCGTTGTGCCTGTTTACAGCAGAGCTGCGTTCCTGCGCCGTTAGGCCGACACATCCGACTTCTGCGGGCATTTGTTGACCGGGTTAACCTTCCCGGGGAATTACAAATTCAGGACAAGTTCGTCAGATCTTGGCATTTGTAGCAATGACCCTATGACGGTGTGTCATATTCTACAGGCCTGCTCAACTTAAGGCCATGAACGTGAAAAAATAACAGGGCAACTACACTCCACTCAATTCTGCACGGTACTGGAGTGAACTAGCAATAGACTAATGCTTGCATTAGAGGCAATAGCGAGTGTGAACGGGGACCAGAAAACACAGTCCACCGCTGAAGAGTTCTACAATACTAATGTGCCTGTATTATGAGTTCATAAATGAAATTACAGCGAGGAAAATGACTGATCACTTCAGTATAATTAGTTGTGATCAGGTGTGCATTCAGCATCTAAAGGAAACTAAAAAGACCAGTACAGTACCACAAGAAAATATTAATACTACTGGCACCTTGCCAGACGACTGTTACACTGTGCTTTAAAAAAGGCATGATAACTACAACCCATTGTGGAGACCAAGGATGGAGTTATACTTCTGCATAGCACAAAGCCTTGGCTGAACTGTAGAGACCTGTGTTGCCCATACAGCATGATTCGTCTCTCAGCCTGCCTAGTTTACTTCAGAGAAAAGGTAACACAATACATCTGGAACAAGACCAGCTACAGAAGCTACGGGTTCAGCATAGCAATGCTCTTATCGTCCGCATGTCAGAGCTTCAATCCTATACCAGCTGCCGAACCAATGCTTAGGGTTGGTCTGCCCTGCCATGACATTTAGTCTTTGGGTTGCATTTCCTCGCACTAAGGTAAGGTTCTTACCCGCCCAATTGTGCTCTTCCGCCTGAAGTCGATGGGGCAATGTGGGGTGTCGAGTTCGGTGAGCGTCGCCCATCCTTCGGCGCAAACTATATTGACACCTTTCCGTCTTGACAGACGATAGTTTGGTACATTGTGCTTCGAAAAGGCTTAATAACTACGATCCATGGCGGTGGCGAGTGTGGCTGATAAGGCCAATTCTTGCTGCAAATGTTTGCCCACAGTAGGTGCATGTGAAAACATGGACACTTCCACCATTTTGCACCATCTTACGTCTCTCACGCTCTGTGTGTGCTTTATCTGCAATCATTTTCTCCTTTGTCTTTATTTCATTTCTGATAGTTGCCCTCCATGCAACACGTTCAGCGGCGACGTGCTCCCAATGTGCATTACCAATGCCTGTATCAATCATGTCCCGCTTACACACATCTTTGTATCGTAGTAGAGGCCGACCCTGAAATCTCCTACCCGCCTGTAATTCACCAAAAAAGATGTCCTTTGGTATTCTACCATCATCCATCCTCCTAACGTGTCCTATCCATCTAAGTCTACGAAGACTGAGCATGGAATACACCGTAACACAACCTGATCTTTCCAATACTTCAGTATTTGTGATTTTGTCTTGCCACTTAATACCAAGTATTCTTCGCAGACACCGCATATGAAAGCTGTTTAAACGTTTTTCTTGGCGTGAGTAAGTTGTCCAGGTTTCACTGCCATAAAGAAGAGTACTAAGGACACAGGTTTGATAGACAAGGACTTTTGTTTTGGCAGTAAACAGAAAGTAGATAATACCATCTACTTCTAGTTTCATTAGCCTGACTGCCTGAAAGAGGCTAATGAAACTAGAACATTATATACAACAATACGAAAGAGACAAACATCATTCTTCGGTCATGTGATGAGAAGAGAGGCATTGGAGAACATCGTGACAACTGGAAAGATCGAGGTGAAGAGAGGCAGAGGCAGACCAAGAGAAATGATGCTGGATGGATTGAGACGGTGGCATGGGGGAATATCAGCAGCAGAGTTTCTCCAGAAAACCAAAGACCGAGATCTGTGTAGAGCCGTGAAAGCCTACGCCAGCTGGCAGGGCACTTGATGATGATGATGACCATCTACTGGTATACAGTAGCTGAGTCATACAAGGTTGATAGCAGAAAAACATAAATCAACCAAGTGGACTTATGAAAAACAGAAACGGGAAAGTAAGTTCTCACCAAAAACAATGTTAGTTAGTTAGTTAGTTTGTTGGTTGGTTGGTTGGTTGGTTGGTTGGTTGGTTAGTTAGTTAGTTAGTTAGTTAGTTAGTCGACAGATCATCCTCATTGCACATCGAACCATTCAGTCCATAAGTGCTCGGATCCCCTCCTCAGCAAATCCCGCAGCGTGTAGCGGCTAACGACACCGGTTCTGTGCTGGTTTATCAATCTTCTTTGGCTTCCTGAGTAGTGTTCTTGTTTGGCCACACCTCTTTTAATTTGCTGTTCTCGTAGTCTGACCATGGTTGTAGATTCACAGTCATCACTTGGTTCACGCAAAAGTCTTACTTCTCGTAGAACATTCGGAATGTCAGCCAGGTCCATGGCGCGTCCGCCCTCCACAGTAGCCTTACCTGCGAGCTTGTCAGACCTCTCATTTCCTTGTACTCCCGCATGCTCTGGCACGAAGATGAAACCAATCTTTGCCAGCCGAGGCCGCTCCAGAGACAGCAACCACTATCTTCGGATCCACCCCATCTCTATCCTCTTGAGCAATCTCATTGAGTCACTAAGGAAACATGCCCTAGTGGATGTCTGTGTCTCGAGTCATATTATTGTTTTACTGCCATGACTTCCACAGTCTGGCTACTTGTGGTCTCAACAAAAGCACCAGAGTCCTCCTTCACAATTCTCCCTCCGGCCTGAGCTGTAAAGGCCCATGAGCTTCTCACATGTCGGACGACCGACCCATCTGTGTAGTGCCCGCATGTCGGAGCTTCAATCCTATACCAGCTGCCGAACCAATGCTTAGGGTTGGTCTGCCCTGCCATGACATTTCCTCGCACTAGGGTAAGGCTTAGGGGCTGGTCTGCCCTGCCATGACCAATGCAAAAATGATCCATGCAACAATGATCCATTGAACAGATGGGCTGAATGCAATGAGAACTAGATCAGTGTAAGAAGTCCCTCCAAATATTCAGTTTGCATAAGTGGAGCTAGATATCAACAACAAGTAAACATCTAAAGAAGAGACTGGTAAAGCTATCCAACATCTGAAAGATGGTAAAGTAGCTTGTCCAAATAACGTCCAAGCAGAGGCTGTTAAAATCAATATGCACATTTAATCTGACAAAGCAATTTAATGATCTGGACTTCGCTGACATGACAACATTGTCCTACTGTCATACCCACAAGATCAGATGTAAGATAAATTAAACAATTAATAGGCGATCACAACAATTACGCCAAAAGATAACGTTAAGATGACTATATACAGAGACATTCTAGACTGTGTATATTGTTAACTGCAAGATTACATTTAATTAAATAAAGAGAGGCATCCCTCCTCACCCCCTCCCTCCCACCACCACCACCACCACCACCACCACGCTTGACGGCAAAAGAGGAAGATGATGATGATGATGATGATGATGATTCTGACTTCTACATAATGTTAACCAAAAGATTACGTTTGGTTAGCGGGAGGGAGACATTTTGGATTCTGTATATTATCCTGAAGATGGCGTTTAAGGTCGGTGTTGCCGCTTAAGGCAGTAGTTCCCAAGCTTTTCAAGCAGAGGGCCATATCTACTATGTTCGGTAGTTAAGCGGGCAACAACGTTATAAAATTATAAAAGTCGTGCAATATCATTCTTACCTTTTTTAACTTAAATGTAAATTCAGTTTCGAGAATCGCTATTAATGTAATTAATTTACAATTGTAACTGTTCTTCAGATGCCAGTTTATCAATGTCTGGCACAAATCTCTCGTGCCCAAAGTCATAAGCGCAGCTAGGTTACTGTCCGTGAGTCTTCAAAGTTGCTTGTTTTTTTATAACGATCATAACGAAAAATATCTGCTCGAGGCCTCGCGTGCCACTTTCTGACAGCTGGCGGGCCACAAGTGACCCGCGGGCCGTGGTTTGGAAACCTCTGGCTTAAGGGGCAATAAACGCCGCTTCACAATCCAGAAATCTGCCGCAGGCGTTTTGGAAGCACGTCTCTTTGGGTTGATTTCTACAATGGTATGAGCGTCGGCAGTTTAGAAAGACATGGCATACTGACTGGTACCGTGGCCTCTTGACAGACGATAGGCTTTAAAATGGAGTTATGTCTCTCAATAGCACAAAGCCTGGGCTGAATGTAGAGACAATGTTTTGCCTATGCAGCATGATCCTTCTCTCAGCCTGCCTTGTTGATTCTAGAGGAAAGGTAACATCAATACGTCTCGAACTAGACAAGCTGCAGAAATTGTTGGGTTATCAAAGCAATGCCCACGGATTCTCTGCTTGTCGGAGCTTCTATCCTAGACCAGTTGCAGACCAAGGCTTAGGGGCTTGTCTGCCCTGCCATGACTTTAGTATTTAGGTTGCATTTCTCACACTAAGGTGAGGCTTGTGCATTCCCATTTGCGTCACTCCGCCAGAAGCCTTTGGCACAATGTGGGGTGTCGGGTTTGGTGAACGCCGCCCAACATTCGGCGCTATTACTGAACGGCATATTACTGAAGATAACATTGCCTAGAAAATAATAAACAACCAATAAATGCTGGGTTAATTGTGACTTCCTATAAAGGATATGCAACTAACATTTTATTTAAGTAAAGAGAAACAAATATGATTCCACATACTGGTAAAACCTCCGCCGCGGAGCAAGCATGACAGAAGGTTTCTGATAGTCGGAAGCGGTCCAACTTTCTGGGATGTTTCTACCCTTTATCTTTCTGACACTCTAGGGGAACCGAGTCATGACTCCGGATGTCTTTTTAGTCCCTGCGTTTGGACCATGTATCGAGACGTTGCATTGGCTTGATGATTTGTCCCACAACTGAGAAATGTGCCTGCTCCTAAGCCATCTTACCTCGGGAGGAAAGCATCGTGCACTCGGTGCTTCGTGCCCTCACACATATCCTCGCACTTTTGGCCACGGAAGTTGGCTTCTCCCTGGGCCGCTCGCCTCTTCATTGCCTCCACGCCCGTGTTTAGCAGGCTCCGGTATACGTCGTTGCTGCCCTGTTGCCTTCTTCGTACCCAGTTCATGGCTCAGGGAGCCACACTCCAGAAAGCCGCTCTTCTCAAGGAAGGCACACTATATTAGCCCACATGCTGCTTTTAGTTCGCTATAAAAAGCCGGGGCGGGGAACATCCGGCCCGCTAGCCGTCAGAGGCCAACGAAATCATTTGGTCGGGCAACTTGAGTTGTATAAACGTTACATAATCAATGATGAATTTCCCACTTTCAAGAGGCATGCACTGAAATGTGCATCTGTGTTGGGAACAACTTACTGCTTCAAGCATTTTACATAACTTACCATCGCAAAGAGTCTACTGCGTTCCAGGCTGACCTAAGCAAACCTACAAAAGCGGCTGCAAGTTGTAACATCATCACTACCAGAGGACGTTACACGCGTTACCATAGAGAAGCAGTTGCGGCCACAACATTCCTCATCATCATCATATCCTTGGGCGGTCATGTTTCGCCATCTCACACGATCACCAGAGTCTTAGATCAGCTCTCTGTTCTTGTCTCCACCATGCCATGGTGCCAAGCCAATCAGGTATTTACTTCTCTGTCTTCCCATTGGAAGGCAGCTGTTTTGTGGTTCTCTCTGGACAATAGGATTGTGAGAACTGATGTCCCAAGCCTCACGATAGATGGTAGAAGCGTCAACAGAGAGAACAAACTGAAGTATCTGGAAATCACATTTGACAGGAACCTGTCCTTCAAGGACATGTAGAGTCGGTTGTGACAAGATCTCAAAAGGGACTCAATGCACTTAAAACTATGGCTGCAATGGACACAGAGCAGAGAATGCTTTTCACACTATACCAGCACTTGATTCTCTCAGTGATTGATTATGGACTAGGACTGCTCACTGTCTCAAAGTGTCAGTTGGTGAAATTAGAGCGCATACAAAACGAAGCTATGCGGGTCATTCTGGGATGCACTAGAGACAACCCAGTCGTGTGTATGCGTTACATCCTTGGTTTGCCGACTGTTGCTGGTAGGCTCAAGGTGATGCAGGCGAAGGCATACCTCAGAGTAGTTGCTGACACAGATCACCCGTTGCATGAGGCGCTGGACGTAGTTAAGGGTCAGCGACTGATAAGAGGGAAATCATGGATGGCTCAGGCGGAGGATACGATCAGACAGGTGTGCATCTTGGAGAACATTAGGCGAGGAGAGGAGTGGGTCAGAGTGCCAGCGGAGCAGTCAGACTTGTGCAAAGTTATAATCACATTGAGCCGGGAGTGCAGGGAGTGGCCAGCAATGGCCACGGAAGTGGAAATCCAGCAACTAATTCATGATAATGCTCGCCCGGGTGATGTGATTATAAGCACAGATGGTTCGGTGTTGAGAGGCAGGAGAAGTGCCTGGGGGTTCTTAGCAAAAGCTAATGGTCGCCGTTTGGTGCAGGAGAGCCTGGCATATGATACCACAACATCTAGCTTAAGAATGGAGGTGGAGGCGGTCAGTGCAGCTTTCCGCTGGATGGAGAATACGATACACACACACATCGTGATTGTAACTGACTCAGAAAGCATGCTGAGTAGGGTGAGGACATGCAAGCTTCGTGCAGAGTGGCTTGCTTCGCTTTGGAAGTCACGGGTGACAAGCATCGTCTGGATCTTTTCTCCGGGGCATGCTGGTGTGCTGGGGAATGAACAGGCGGACAGATTGGCTGGCTCTGCAAAACTTGGTGGAGTATTGATGCATGATAAGGAAGACGTGGTTGCGGCCTTGTGGGAGCACGTGTACACCTCGGAGGAGCAAATGGATCACCATGGTCTGGCAAGAATGCGACAGCGAGGGGTGATGAGGGGATCTGGCCGACGATCGACGCTCAGAGGAAAGGCGAGACGGACATATAATCAGATTGCTACTGGTACTATTAGTGTTGGAACTCTTCGCTGGCTGCTGAGGGTGGGGACGGAGCGCTTATGGGAATGCCCCGAATGCTGTGATGTCGGTTCCTAAACCAATCAATCAATCAATCAATCAATCTTCCCATTGTTCCTTTAGCCTCATTCGTGCCAGTTGTCACTAAGTTCTCTGGTTTATTTCTTCTCATAATGTGCCCAAAAACATTGTCTGCGTCTATTTCTCTAATCAGTTTACTATTTTCATTTCTTTCTTGTAGGACTCGCACGTTGGTTTTTCTGTCTGCCCATGGTATTCTCTGCATTTTCCCCAGAAACCATATTCCCACTGCCATTAGATGTGTGTTTTTTTTTCTTCAGTTTATCTGCTCATAGTCCACGTTACACATCCATACAAAATTCCAGGTTAAATGTAGCACTTCAACTCTCTTTTTTGGTTGCGATTGACATAATTTTATTGGTCAGCATTTGTTTTTCTCTTTCAAATGGCAACCTTTGCCATAGCGATTCTTGTTCTAATCGCTATAAGGCACCTCCGAAGTATACAAAACGATCTGTAGAAGAGTCAAAAACAAATCTAAAGAGCATTTACCAAGTCTTGTTCTAATCGCTATAAGGCACCTCCGAAGTATACAAAACGATCTGTAGAAGAGTCAGAAACAAATCTAAAGAGCATTTACCAAGTCTTGTTCTAATCGCTATAAGGCACCTCCCAAGTATACAAAACGATCTGTAGAAGAGTCAGAAACAAATCTAAAGAGCATTTACCAAGTCATTACCTTTAGTTAAGTACAGACTGAGAAAGTATTCTACACAACATTAACCAAAAAATTACCGCCAGTTAACTACAAAGAGCCAGATTTGATTTTGCAGAAAACGCAAATAGCGAGATCAAAACGCTTAGAATGTAAAAAGAATGTCCTGACGCCTGTGCAGAAATGAATTCAGGTACATCTAGCAAATTACAAAGAATTCAGTCGTTGTAGCTCGTTAAACAAGAAACTCAATGTCAGCGGATTGGTCTCTTCTTCACGCTGCCTGTGGGGTAACCCTTGTGATTGAGCTCAGCCCACCTACAAAGAAGGTGTCAAATACCGACGCCAAGACAATTTCCCTCGCAGGAAGGTAGCTTTGCATGGGCTTTAATGTCCCCTATTAAGATTCAGGGTGCATGGTTAAAATTATAAGTAAAGGTTGTGCCTTTGCCAGTGATCGGAAAGCCACGCTACTTTAAGATAATTCTGGCGGTGTACTTGCACATTGGTTCGTGGTAGCGTGGTGGATAACATGCTTGTCTGCGTGTGTTTGAATCTACTTCGAGATGGAGATTTAGGTTCATTGACCAGGGCTGGCAGGTCGACCCACGTTAAATTGGGCACCAGAAAAGTTTGCTGGTCCAGAAAAGTTGGTTGGTTGGTTGGTTGGTTGGTTAGTTGGTTGTTTGACTGTTTGATTGGTTGGTTGGTTGGTTGATTGGTTGGCTGGCTGGTTGGTTGATTGGTTGATTGGCTAGTTGATTGTTTCGTCGGTTTGTTGGTTGGCTGTTGGTTGGTTGGTTAGTGTCATGGTCTTATATGACATGTGTAAGGAAGAATGTAAGCGCCGGTATGTAAGCGAGAGTCAGTGTAAGCATGACTGAGGTAAAGGGCAGTAAGAGACGCCACGGCTTGGCTAGTGGACGGTCAGGCAAGAATCCCGTGAACATAGCCACGTGATGTGGGAAGGTCAACCAGGAGAGGGCAGTGTGTGTGAGGCAGCGAATAGAGACGGACGTGTGGAGATCTGGAGAACGCTAGAACGATAGAACGATAGTGGTTGTGACGGATAGATGGAGATGAAAGTTGTGTAGTGATATTCGAGGAATGTACTAACTGTGATATGTGCGGGATGATGTGAAGTTGTGATTGTGAATGATCATGCGGGCGACAGTGTAAAGATCGCCATTGTGAGCTAGCGCGTGGCTGTTAGTGGTGAACGATTGTTTGAGCGTGAAGTGCGACTATGGTGTCAGCCTGTAATATATATTGTAATAAATGATTGTTCAGGAGATAGCTCCTGCCAGTTTCCGATTGCATTCATGTGTTCTTAGTAGATGTGTTGTAGATGTTGTAATTTGCCTGTCAAAGTCCAGCGAGCTAGACAGAGCTACTAAATAGGACTCTGACAGGTATAATGGTGTCAGAAGTACACATGAACCACATGCTCATGTAGAACGCACAAAAGAACGCTACTTTTGTAAAGAAGAAGAAGACCTATTCCATAATATAGTAGAAATTGTAAATGAAAGATGTGTTAATAGAGTCAGAACGAAAATAATATCATTTCTTTCCACAGCAGGTTTCAATTCTACAAAGCGACCGACGTAACCAGACCAGGTCAGCGGTAACCAACACGAGAATCACGTTCCTGTACATCAAGCGTTCGAGTAGTCAGCAGAGAAAGATAAGTTGATTAATTTTGATTGCTAATTACCCAAATCTGCATTCTTTGATTTTCTTGTGTAAACATCATCATTGGTAAAGGTAAATATTAATTAAAGAAAATGGAAGAGGAATACAAATTACAGTTGTGGGGCAACAAAGCATCACAGAAATTTGCATGACTTTTTTCGAGGGTACACATGCGCAAGAAAAGCAATTTTGG
>JACEFZ010009946.1:0-28789 GCA_014155875.1 Cepaea nemoralis
CAATAGAGATATCATCACATACACCCACCAGAAAGACTGTACAGCCTCGTTCTTGTCGCTGGACAAGGACAAGACTTTGACAGAATTTCACACTCATATTTACACAAACACTAACACGCTGTAACGTAGGACAGTACTATAGACAGTGGATACACATCTTGTATAAAAATTCTCAAAGTAAGGTACTGGTGAGTCATTTACTCACTGCCTATTTCAGTATCACAAGATATGTTATACATGGGGGTCAACTATCACCAATCATGTATGTACTCACACTAGAACCACTCCTAGAAGCAATCAGTGAGCACACCAACATTAAAGGAACATTCATACATGAGTCTGGAGAGCGGAAACTAATTGCATATGCAGATGACTCCACTTTCTCCCCTACAACATACACATCCATAGTAAATATACTCCATAAGTTCAGACAGTTTGGTGAATAAATTGGGACCTAAATACACATACAGAAATTTAAAATAATGGGTCTGGAAAAGTGGAATAATAAAGCGGACTTCCCCCTGGATCTAACAGTCACAGACAACATAAAAATATAAGGGATCACATTTCCATGCGATGCCAGAAAAACAAACACAGAAACATGGCATTCACTGACAAAACAAATTACAGACATTCTAAATAGATACAAATATTAGTACAAGTTATCAACAATTTTTGGGAGAAGTGCAGTTGTAAACAGTTTCATTATTCCTAAGATAATATATTTAGGTACAGTGTTAGATCCCCCAAACCAAACAATCACAGACATAAGCAAACACATCAGACATTTCACCTTCAGCAAGTATAATTCACAGTATACAACACAAAACACTAATACAGGATACGAAACAAGGAGGACTGGCACTACAAGAGTTATACACAAAAATACAAGCACTAAGAACCAACCATATAGGACACATCATCAATAAGTAATGTGTAGGTAATTACACCACGCCATAAATATAATATTATCATATGTGTATATGAATGTATATGTTGTATTCGCAACATGTAAAAAAAGCACAACGCACTTTGAAAATATACAGTGGTTTGTACGTAAATAAATTATACTGTTTTGTAAATAAAACCACTTTAAAGGGAACACATCCAATTGCAATAGTGGAAAGGGACATAACAACATAACACTTATTTCAAAGGACATGAGGTCAGCATGGCTGAATGGATAAGAACGCTTGTTCTTAATCATCCGGTGTGCTGATGTCGAGGTAAGGGCTTCAACCCCTACACCGGACAGTTGCACTAAAATGTTGACCTCTCGTCATTGACATGGGGACGTAAATTACAAGTAGCTCTGAAGTTGGAGTGGGTTTGTCTGAAGGCGAGGAATACTGGTAATAAGGAAAGTTAGTCCACAGGCAAAATTCTGTCCATCACTACTAGAAGTAGTGTTTATGACTACGCTTGCGATCAAAAGGGGGGGGGGGGGGAAGGAACAAAAAATTTCAAGGGACATTACTTAAAGTAAAATAAATATGCTATTTGATTTAAATAACTGTACTTTTGTCTTTATATTTTTGTAAAGTTTTCTATATACATTAACAATCGTTATATGCAGCATAAAAGTTTGGAGAATAATTTAATTATCTTATAAGATTGTGTAAAAATAATGGCTTTTTTTATATGTAGGAAAATGTTAAAACCCATCTTTCTATTTCTCCTTGATATTACATTTAATATCATTTTCATGGCATCGCTAATCTTTTTGATCAGTGACTTATTAATTTTTGACTGGCATTTGAACTATGCCATAAATGTTATATTATCATAAATGTATATGTATGTATTTGTTTCATGTGGTATAACACTTTACACTAACAAACGACAACGGTCTGTGATATACACAAACAAGAAACACACATTACACCTTGTAAATATACGTACATTGCTTTGTATAAAAGAAACGTTTGAAACAAAAATTCTCGGCTTTTTGGCTAAGATTACCGTCCATTACCCCATTGGACAACTGTCCTTTCCGATTAAATTTCCCATCTGTGGTCACGAGTGCTCACTACAAACTTGGATGAAAGATTTTCTCGGTTACAGATTATTAAAACACATTAGCGATATTAATTTTGTGGCGGTAATTTTGATTGTTTTCACCATGTGTAGATCTGGATTAAAGATTTTCTCTGTCAAGAACAAAACAAAACAAAATGTAAAAGGCCACAACCACCCTAAAATTACTACCCTGTGTGAGTACAGGCTTCTCCTGATAAAGGAGAACCGCTTTTGGACAACAATCACCTTCAAATAAGAGCACAAACAAATGTGCACTGTCACAACCACCCCGCTCAATGGCGAAGGAAAACCCGCGTTCGACATACAGCTTCGGGCGATTTGGCAGCAGACCGCCTACATCGTAAATGTAGTAAAAAAAAAAAAGACACAACGCACTTTGAAAATGCACGAAATAAAACCACTTTAAATGAAACACGTCTAATTGTAATATTAGAAAGGGACATAACAACATAACACTTATGTCAAGAGACATGAGGTCAGCATGGCTGAATGGAAAGTAACTCGTGTTGTTAAACATCCGGTGTGCTAATGCCGAGGTAAGGGCTTCAACTCTTACACCGGACAGTTGGACTAACATGTTCACCTCTCGTCCTTGATTTGGGGACGTAAATCACAAGTACCTCTGAAGTCGGAGTGGGTCCGACTGATGGCGAGGGACACTGGTAATAAGGAAAGCTAGTCCACACGCAAAATTCAGTCCAGCACTACTAGAAGTAGTGTGTATGGACTACGCTTGCGTTCAAAATCGAGCGAGCGGAAAAGAAAATGTCAAAGGGACGTTACTTAAAGTAACATAAATGTGCTTTTTGATTTAAATATTTGTAGTATTTGTCTTATCTTTTGTAGAATTTTTATAGAAATTAGCTACGGTTGAATGCAGCATAAATTACTGGATAATAATTTTAAGTTAGTTTCTAAGATTATGTAAAAGTAATGGCTTTATTTTACATGTGGGGAAAAGTTAGACGCCATCTTTCTATTTCTCCTTGATATTACATTAAATATCCTTTCAACTGCATCGCAAAGCTCTTGTTTGTATTTGGGACTTCTATTTTTGACTGGCCTTTAAAAGGCCACAGCCAACCTCAAATTAATACCCTGTGCGAATAAAGTCTTCTCATGATAAAGGAGAACCCGCTTTGGACAACAATCGCCCTCAAATAAGAGCGCAAATCCCAAGTGCACTGTCACTACCAGCCGGCTCCGTGACGAAGAAGGAGTCAAGGAACGCAGTTTGTAATCCCGGAAACTAGCGTTCGACATACAACTGCGGGCGATTTGGCAGCAGACCGTCTTGCCTTTCTTTTCTACGAAAAAGTTTACGTTCAGTTTTACTGAACGTAAACTTGCCAAGAGATCACAACAGCAACAATAAAAAAAAAAAAATGCTGGTGTTGACAGCAATGTCCTATAGAGGATATGCAACTGACTAACTGTTACAACCACGGTTCATATACTCTCGATACAGAGTTGACAAACTCTTTAGCAACATTGTGAATTCGCATTGTTGGAAGCATATTTTCTGACGTGTCAATTGACGCTATTTAAAAATAAGATTATGCATTATTTTTCAACTAAATTTTCAAGGACATACTGTGCGTTTTTCTTTAGAATTGATTTTTTTAAAAATGTTTTGCGCTCGCTCGCTTTGGATTCAAGCGTAGTCCATAGACACTATTTATAGTGTGATGGTCTTAATTTTGCCTGTGAATTAGCTTCCCTATTAGCAGTGTTCCTCGTCATCAGGCGAGCCCACTCAGAGGTACTTGTAATTTGCGTTCCCAAGTCAAGGACGACAGGTCAACATATTAGTCCAGATGTCCGGTGTAGGGGTTGAACCGCTTACCTCGGCATCATCACAACGGATGTTTAAGAACACGCGTTCTTACCCATTTGACCTTGCGGACCTGCGAATTGATATTCTAAAAGATACTGTAAGTTTTCTTTGGAATTATTTTTACCGAAAACAACAAATTATTTAAATGAATTCAAATATCACTACATTTGTCGTTCCAAGGGACCACTACCAAGGTAAAGCAACTTCACCAGCCTGGTACTGTAGTTTGCTCTTTTACTGATCCTGGGGCTGCGGCGGCATCGACACCAGCTTTTATTGTTAGTGTCTTAAATGGTCCAGGGGGTGTGCCTTCTGAGGGAATCATCACCCTGTAATAGGTTCAAGGTTCCCAATGGGTGGTACTTTCACCTGTCAACAGAGACGCACAAAGCCGTGTATGACAAGTTACATGGTAAAATGTTCTCTTTAAAATGCTAAGGGATAGACATATCACTAGACAATCTAGAGAAAGAAAGAGACAGGCTGACCATACACTGGTTGCCTATCACGATTACTCCTGAAGGAGTTTAAAGAAAACTGTTGCACTGTGTTACAGGGGAGGATAAAACTGAGGTCTTCAGGCTGAACAATGGGGCTGGCAAGTGGGGTGTACTCTGCAACCCAAAAAGGAAGTGCCCCATTACATATAAATCTACACATCTGGGGTTACTAACAATAATCACAGCGCATTGATTACGATGCCGGGGAGAATGACCAACTTCCCTACGTGTGGTCATGATAACCACAAATAAATGTCCTAGCAGACGACCACCGTTAACACCAGCAGCAACAATTTGTGTACAAAGTCATGAAGATTTCTCCCCTCTCATTCATTCATCCATTCATTCATTCATTCATTCATTCAGTAGCATGTCCTTTGCAGAACCTCGCTCCCATAACAACCTCCCGAAAAACGTCTTGATCATAAGCAAGATGTCTCGCGTCCGATACACCCATCTGGAGATCATACGCCACATCCTGCACCTATCTTCTCTTTGGCCTTCCTCTTCCTCTCTTCCCAGACATATACCCCTCCATTATTGTTCTCTCCAAACTTTCGTGACGTTTCAAGTGACCAAAATATTTCAATTTTTTTTTGTTTTATCGTTTTTAATAGCCAACCTTCTTCAATATTCAGCTCTTGAAGTATTGATGCATTTGTTCTTTTCTTTACCCAAGATATTCTTAGAACTCGTCTATAACATTTATATTCAAAGTCATTTATGCGCTGTTTAGTAAGTGTCCAGGTCTCACAGGCGTATGTTGCAATGGGAAAGATGCATGCTCTTAAAAATCTAATTTTTGTAGTTCTGTCTGTCCCATTCCATAATTTATTCAGTTGTTTTAGTCTTTAAAGAGCAATTGATAGTCGTCGTTTAATTTCTTTCATTGTGTCACCGTTGTTGGTAATCAATGACCCAAGATATTCACAATTTTCCACGATCTCCAATTTTTCCTCATTAACATATATTTCTTTCTCCATAGTGGTTTTATCTGTATGCAATCTCTTTGTTTTTGCAATGTTAATATACAAGTTGTGATTTTCACTATTCAATTGGGTTGAGGCTATTAGGTTTTCTATTCCAGTCTGTGTTGTGGATAGCAATACTGTATCATCGGCATACCGAATCTCTGGTATGTCAAGACCACCGATATTTAGGGCATCATATAGCTCTCTATTTATATCATCTCTTACATTTCTCATTATATTTTCGGCGTACAGGTTAAACAAATAGGGGGACAGCACACATCCCTGACGGACTCCTTGCTTGATGTCAAACCAATCTGATGTCTCGCCATTTATTCTAACCGCTGCTTGTTGGTCTAGATAGAGCATTCTAATGAGTTGTATTACATGTGGTGGAAAGCCCATATTCCTCTTGATTTCCCAAAGTTTCTGATGTTGTACACAGTCAAATGCCTTTGAATAATCCACAAAACATGAGAATATATTTACATTAAACTCTCTGCATACTTCTCTTTTATTAAACTATATTGAGAATGTGATCTCTTGTTCCTCTTCCTTGTCTAAATCCATACCGGAAAAGAAAGAAAGTACTAAAGACATTACAGAAGATCACAAGACAAAGGAAAACGAATCACTAGAACAAGAGGATAAACAAGTACAAGACGAATAAGACATACACAGCACAAAATACATTCTCTTCGAGGACACGTCGCAAGTGACAAGATCGTGGATCAAGATGATCCTCTTGTATACAAATTTGTTACTGGAAGTCTTACTAGCCTAGACGTGTCCATCTTGGAAAATGATTTGTTGTGCGAATTGATCTAGTACAAAATTACACACGATCATCACACTCATATGCAAACACAAACAAGACTTTATACTACTACAAGAAACACATATATATTCAGAAACATTCGCATAACAAATCACCATACAGCTACATCTCAGACACTCATGCTTTAGTTTAGGCATACACAAAATCGGGTCCGGTACAGCCTATACTGCAGACATCAGACAGGTGGGATATTATTAGAACACAATATGTGAGTCAGGAACGGGTAGCTATTAATTTCCTGTGTAGTAATGATGACCCGTTGTTGATTCCTTGGTGTTATGTTGGATTCAGTTGTGACGAGCCCCGCATGTCTGCCATGTCCCTTGATGGGGTGTTTTTATTAAATGTGATGTCTAGAGGATATGTTGTGGCAGGTGCTGTGTCTGTGACCACTCTCTCTCTCTCTTTCTCTCTCTCTCTCTCTCTCTCTCTCTCTCTCTCTCTCCGTCTCTCTCTCTCTCCGTCTCTCTCTATCTCTCTCTCCGTCTCTCTCTATCTCTCTCTTTCTCTCTCTCTCTCTCTCTCTCTCTCTCTCTCTCTCTCTCTCTCTCGTTCATGTGGCTTGCTCACGACGCCTACTTGCAGACGCTTAGATGTATTGGAAGAAACACGCTGCAGCCCTCTTCCAACGGAAAGTAGTTTTTAGATGTGACTGTTGGACTTCAGACCTAACAACAATATATCCAGGCCTGACACAGAGATCACCATTATCTCCGGTGCTGTTCAATGCCTACACTGTGAGATCCGGAGCAGATCACAGGACCGGGTAGGACATTGTCGTATACCAACGATGTGTTAGTGTATCGTCAGGGTAAGGATAGAGATCGGGTTGCTGTGAAACTACAAACAGAACTCAATCAGCATTAGTACGTGGTGTGTTGAAGCTGGTGCAACGGTCAACCCAACGAAGGCAGCAGTGACATGGTTCTCTTTGAACAAACATATTGTCAACACTCCAACACCAACTGTACATCTGTGCACAGAGATTGTAGAAAGAACGCAGGCAATGAAGTACATGAAGATACGATTTGTCGAACCCGTGTTTATACTGAGCACATCGACCAGGTGATAATAAAGGCCAAGCGGAGTTTGCTGAGATGCGGGTGACGGCGGCGGCAAACTGTGAGCAGCGCCATCTATGTCTTCTATACGAGGGCCTGGTCATTTCTGTTTTTGAGTATGCGATGACGATCCTGAGTCTCAGCCATAAGCAGATGGAAAGCATGGAGAGGATACATAACGAAGCGATGCGTATTATTCACCCTAGAGATGTAGGGCGATGCAATACCTTCTTGATTTTCCAACCATGTGTGACAGAATACAGATCTGACGAGCATAGGCACATCTCAGAGTCAAAGCAAACACACAACATCCACTGCACAGTGAAATTAAGAAGATAAAAGGCAGCAGGTTAAAAAGAGGAAGGTCATGGATTGGTCGAGCCGAAGACATTCTTTAACAGGTGTGTTCACTTGAGGTCTTAACACCTGGCGAGCAGTGGGTACAAATGCCAGCAGAGTTACGTACCACCTTTTCAGTTTGCATCCAACAATCAAAATATGTATGTAGTACAACTAATGACAGTTCACTGTGGAAAGAGAAAAATTGTCTTTTCTACATTGCATTAGTGGGTTTTTTTTTTCCTGAAAACACTAAAAGTTTGTATGGACTGGTATGTTTAGGCCTCTTCTGCTCTTGGTTATCTTGAGTAGTGGTATCTGTGTTTAGTAGAAAAATATCACCTCTGAGCAACGAGACTGGGGTGAGCCTGGGTCCATGTGTTGGTGGATCCGTTTCAGTTACCTGCCAGTTTAGTCAAGCTGAAGGCTTCCCTTGCTCTGGTAGATGCCTGGGTTGTCTCGATCTCTCACAAGTTGAGGGGAACATCTCTCTTCTATTCTGCCACCAAGATCACCACTGTGTTTAAACAAGCATATGGGTGTGTAAAGAATACCATAGACAGCCAGAAAGACCAATGAACAAGTCCTTCGAGAAACAAATGAAGATCGTAAATTGATTAGAGAAATTAGATGTGTACAGTCAGACATTGACAGGAATGATGATATGTTGTTCCATAAGCAAGCTGATAGGACAAGACAATGATGATGGTAGGATGGCATTTAAAAAATTGGCATACAAATACAACATCTTCATCCACTCAATTTGGTTATGCATGTTGTGTATAATTGTTTCTCTGCACATCTTAGATTAACCAACTAGTGTTTCTTCTCCTCTCAAATCACCTCCTACTACCTGTTGTTGTGTTGTGTGGTGTGCTGTGTTGTGTGGTGTGCTGTGTTGTGTGGTGTGCTGTGTTGTGTGGTGTGCTGTGTTGTGTGGTGCTGTGTTGTGTGGACTTATGTTGATATGAGTATAACTCACCTAGTATTGATTGTTGTTCATGACTAACATAAAGAAAACTCGTATGTGTATTTGTTACAAAATGTTGTCCATGCAAAATCATGATACCAAACAATGTACATTAGTGAGAGGTTTACATAGGGTGTACTTCTTCCACTAATACTCCTCTACCTCTTTTTCTTCTTCTTATTCCTCTTCTTCGTCTGGAGTCAGTGCGCATCACTCCCATTCTGTTGGCTACCAATAGCTGGTTACAGACAGATGTTTGATTACCTTCTTGTCTGGACAGATTGTCTCGGCACAACTGTCACAAATGGCAAGTTTGTGAAGCGTAACCTTATTAGGCAGTGCAGTTAATGGATGCCTTGTCTAAGTGATAATCTGACACATATATACAACTATATTCTATCAAACCCTGTTAACTCAACTCAGAAAGACGGGATGAAAAATTATAATTCCTCTCTCAGCTCTCCAGATGGTGTACAGGCAAAAACATGCAGGTTTCAAGTGAGGCAGTTGTTTGTGCACAAACTGTCTTTTGGATAGCAGATAGTAAAATAGGCATGTTTGATGAAATGCATAAGAGTGTGTTAAGAATTCCACCTCCTACAGTTTTCTGGGATAGTATGTTGTAGTATGCACACATTAAAGACAACAGATGTATAGAAGAACTTCAGAGCTATCAGTTTTGAAAAAGTGTGAGAGCGGCAGACAGTGCAGCCAGAAGTGGCGGCTAGCAAGTTGACACTCCAGAGGTTTTATTTTATTAATAATACACCTAAATTGACACACAAACACTGGATACCTCTACTGTACACTTCTGGGCATCAGGTAGATCGATGGATTGATAAGCTTAGATCGATGGATTCTTCTTCTTCTTCTTTGCGTTCATCCGGAGTGTTTTTTCAGATGTGATTGCGGTGTGTCTGGTTAGGCACCCTTGGGTCGAAACCCTTAGGCCAACACATCCGACTTTTAGCGTGCATTTTTGACCAGGTTAGCATTCCTGGGAGACTCTCACTTTTGTGGTACTGTCCACCTCCCAGCTGGTCAAGTTGGAACAGTCGAAGACTGCACGGTCCTCCCTCAAATGAAGGCAGGGACAGTCCATAGCATTTTCCGCCATCCTGGGTGGCTTGCATAATTGCAGAGCCGACACATAACGCTCTGGTGCTGGGCTCACCGAGGGAATCGTCACGTCCTGCTCATGGCTGCTTTGATTCCTCACTTCAATATATTGGGTATTTCGTTCGCCCCGTGCCGTTCCCGCACAAACCAGAGAGGTCTGCAGACGGTATCCACTCAGCGAGTTTTCGGACATGTGCTTGTCGTTGCGCCCGTCAGAGCTGTTCCAGGCACGACAGACATTCGGAAAACTACCTAGTCAGAGCTGTTCCGAACAAGAGCGGCATTCGGAAACTAGGTAGTCAGAGCTGTTCCTAGCACGAGAGACATTCGGACGAGACATTACACTCGGACGTAAATGCGTATTGCCAATTTTTAGTTTGCCACCCGCAGGACGGCACTTCCGACTTCAGCAGGCATTTTTTAATGAGGTTAGCTTCCTCGGGTTTCGAGGCACGTTAGACTTATTGTTGTGATGTCGCCCACATCTCAGCTGGTCAAGATAGAACGATCATCGACATCACGGTTAACCCTCAAGGGAAGGCAGGGGCAGACCATGGGCCTATCCAAGGCTATCCAAGGAGGCTTCCATAATTGCAGAGCCGGCACATATTGCTCTGAGACTGGGTTCACCCAAGGAGTTGCGACGTCCTGCTCATGGCTGCTTTAGTTCCTCACTTCCATGTGTTGGGCATCTCGCTTGCCACTGGTCGCTCAAGCACACACCATGAACGGTCAGACTGCGGGCGACATCCACTCGGTAAGCTTTTGCTTTTGACTTCGGACCACGCAATGGATTCGCTAGCCGTGCGTTCCATTTCGTGTTATTGAGACGTTTTTTTCACTTTTGTCTACACTCTATGTGTTAGATACAGACAGTTTTCGTAGCCATTTCGTTCGACTGGGACACTTTCTGCATTTTTTATTCTCGCTCACGAGGTAGGCTACATGTGCTGCCGGCTCAGCACCTTACCTCCGTGTAGCAGTGAGCGAGAAACGGCCAGGCCCTCTCATCCGGGAATCCGTCATATCCCCCAGCTGAGAGCCTTCAACCACACAGTATCAGAACTGGGCATGTAGCGTGCTCAGTATCTACCTCTATTTATCGGTAGGTGTGTATCGGCCCGGCTCTCAGATCCGCGGGTTTGTGGCTTAGAGGCGTTCAGCCACAGCCCTCGACAGAGAGCCTTAGAGTATTGTCCAGACCAAGGTCTTCTGCCTTCGTGTACCTGATTTAATCTTTTGACTGTTATCCTCAGTCTACCTGCAGAGCAGCAGGTTGTGTCTCTCTTAGTCTGGCCCCTATCCCATAAGCTGTCCGATGTGTAGTTTTCATCCATCGGCAAGCAGATGGGGTCAATGAGACACGCAAGCTCCATCACCGCGGCAAGGTGGAGACACATCAGGGGAGAGATCGATGGACTGATAAGCTTACCTTGAATTCAAACCAAACTACACATATTTTCTGAAAACTTGGCCACCACTAAGAGACTGGACCGTCTGCTAGAATCTTGTTAGGAGAAGTGCGCGATTCAAAATTGAACGCTGACAAAGGGCCGAAGTTATAATCACGTGATCGGTTTCCTCCAATTATTCTATATAGTGAAGACGCTGTTTATTCCAAATATAGCTGGCATGTGTCAATCTTCGGTATCAAGTGGGGTGTTATGTGTTATTCGTGCGTTCAAGTGTAACATTTTTCTCTGCTCGGTGTGCAATTTTTGATGATGACCGTTATGTCACAGGCCCTACGCACAAAATGTTTGCCCACGCCTGATCAAAGGTGTCGTTGATGATTGTTTGCCAATATTTTCTGTTTGTCTTTCTTTCTGTTTTGGTGTTGATTTTGTCGGTGTGGTTTTTTCTTCTTCTACCTTAGCTGTTCAAATTTATCTAGTAATTTTGTCTCATTTAATTGTTTTACTAACATTGCAATGATTAGTGATTACCATTTGTCACATATTGCGCACTCAGACCGTTCACCCCTGCACAGCACAACTTCAAACCACACGTCTCAACAAAAGCGTTCTCACTAGAAAGCATTGGAATGCCAGGAATGTGGCGTCAGCACTAGGAATAGCTATGACACCAAGTGATAGACAGGTCATGTGATCGAAGCCTGCCCTATTCATTGGATAACCTAGAAGAATCGCGTCGCCGTGAAAAGTTTTGGGTTCAGAGACGCTAGCATTTGGCATGCAGATCGACCGTCAAGGAGGCCAGATGTGGTTTCATTAAGAGTTCATTTGATCTGTATGTCCCTCTGCCTGATTCATCGGAATACTTCAGACTAAATTATGGCTGATTTTATATACTTATGTGTCAGGTAAAGCTTTATGTATGAGAGTGTGTGTGTGTGTAAGTTTCGGCACTAATGAATATATATATTCTTCTATCCGAAGATAGCCGCCAACTTTCACCCGGTCCCAAAATGGCTACTCTCTGCCAGCACTGGTGTAGATATCTGACTCCATCTATCTTTCGTTTACAGACGAGTTGCTGTACAAGCACTATGTCTTAAGCTCTGAAAAGAGGCACTTAAGCCCATACTGCTATTCCTAAGATACTAGCTTTCTGACTGCGTTCAGAGTAGGTTTAGTACAGGATAAACTATGATCTGTGTGCTATGTGTCGCCTTAGTTGCAATCCACAGCGAATCGCCAACACACGCGAATATGAGAGGGAGGAATGAAAGGCTCTACCTCTTATCTTATATGTCCGTGGCGTGAAGACAGATTGTGTGTATAAATGTTTAGCATCAATGACTGGTCCAGCATTTGTACTGCTGTGATTATTCGAACGCATTGTGACCATGTATCTAGCACACTGACCGAACCACAGTCAAACTAACAGCCCAACCCCAGCACTCAAGTGAACGAATAAAGAAGAAGATTGGTGTTAGAATGAGAGAATGAATGCATTGTGTCCTCTCATCTTTCTTTCACTCGGTATATAGATGTGTTAATGAATGAGAGGCAGTGTAAATCCTCATAAGGAATGTTTCACATAGACCTCCACATTCATACCAATTATATGTTACTTATATTAACTTTAGAGTGAAAATATTTAATGTATGTTTCCTTACATTATTACTTGGATTCAACATGTGGAATGTAGTTTTATTAAAGCATCACCCTGTTTGACAGAGTAAGTAAAGGAGAAACATATAGTGTGCTTCCATGCATAAGCACTTCTAAACTGTCAAGGGGATTATCACCCCAGTGTCAGGACTTCCAAGTTGGCTTCCAAGGACCCATCCTCTCCAAATGAAATTAGTCCCATCCCCATAGCATTACTTCATTGTGGTGTAGGTCAAGGTGGGTCCCGCTTCCAACTTCCCAACATGTCTCACTATTGCATTAAATATGTGTGATATACGTACACAATTACAACACATCACACTCATACATAAACCCAAACCAGACTTTATACTATTACAAACATATATTCAGAAACACTCGCACAACAAATCACCAAACTAGCTAGATCTCAGACATTCCTGCTTTAGTTTAGGCATACACAACATCGACCCAGCACAGCTATACTGCAGACATCAGACAGGTTGCATATTATTAGAACACACGGATGACCAGGGACGAATCTGCATAATACAGGTAGAGAATACTATACACGCATACACCATAGTGAACATACTTGCACCTCCAAATTACAATCATCAACCAATTTGTTACCAAAATTAGATCCTCTGCTCAAACAAAACACATAAACCAATCATAGCAATTCACAGATTACAAAGCGATACTAGTATACATCGGTACAGATATTACAAATGTACGACCCTCAAATTGGAAATTAAACAACACACTACACCAACAGACAGGCTATGTACAACACATGACACACCTCATTTACACACTTGCAAACAAAATAAACACGTTCATGTCTTCACTCATACACCCAGACCAACAGTGCTATATTCAGCACAGAAACATACACCACACATACACACTTCAATAGAGATATCATCACATACACCCACCAGAAAGACTGTACAGCCTCGTTCTTGTCGCTGGACCAGGACAAGACTTTGACAGAATTTCACACTCATATTTACACAAAACACTAACACGCTGTAACGTAGGACAGTACTATAGACAGTGGATACACATCTTGTATAAAAATTCTCAAAGTAAGGTACTGGTGAGTCATTTACTCACTGCCTATTTCAGTATCACAAGATCTGTAATACATGGGGGTCCGCTATCACCAATCATATATGTACTCACACTAGAACCACTCCTAGAAGCAATCAGTGAGGACACCAACATTAAAGGAACATACATGAGTCTGGAGAGCGGAAACTAATTGCATATGCAGATGACTCCACTTTCTCCCCTACAACATACACATCCATAGTAAATATACTCCATAAGTTCAGACAGTTTGGTGAATAAATTGGGACCTAAATACACATACAGAAATTTAAAATAATGGGTCTGGAAAAGTGGAATAATAAAGCGGACTTCCTCCTGGATCTAACAGTCACAGACAACATAAAAATATAAGGGATCACATTTCCATGCGATGCCAGAAAAACAAACACAGAAACATGGCATTCACTGACAAAACAAATTACAGACATTCTACATAGATACAAATACAAGATATCAACAATTTTTGGAAGAAGTGCAGTTGTAAACAGTTTCATTATTCCTAAGATAATATATTTAGGGACAGTGTTAGATCCCCCAAACCAAACAATCTCAGACATAAGCAAACACATCAGACATTTCACCTTCAGCAACATAATTCACAGTATACAACACAAAACACTAATACATGATACTAAACAAGGAGGACTGGCACTACAAGAGTTATACACAAAAATACAAGCACTAAGAATCAACCATATAGGACACATCATCAATAAGTAATGTGTAGGTAATTACACCACGCCATGAATATAATATTATCATATGTGTATATGAATGTATATGTTGTATTCGCAACATGTAAAAAAAGCACAACGCACTTTGAAAATATACACTGTTTTGTAGGTAAACAAATTATACTGTTTTGTAAATAAAACCACTTTAAAAGGAACACATCCAATTGTAATAGTGGAAAGGGACATAACAACATAACACTTATTTCAAGGGACATGAGGTCAGCATGGCTGAATGGATAAGAACGCGTGTTCTTAAACATCCGGTGTGCTGATGTCGAGGTAAGGGCTTCAACCCCTACACCGGACAGTTGCACTAAAATGTTGACCTCTCGTCCTTGACATGGGGACGTAAATTACAAGTACCTCTGAAGTCGGAGTGGGTTTGTCTGAAGGCGAGGAATACTGGTAATAAGGAAAGCTATTCCACAGGCAAAATTCTGTCCATCACTACTAGAAGTGGTGTTTATGACTACGCTTGCGTCAAAAGGAGGGGGGGGGGGGGGAGAAGGCACAAAAAATTTCAAGGGACATTAGTTAGTCTTTCCTCTTGAGCCTAGGGCAGAAGTCCTGTCTCTCCATGTCTGACGGTTCGCTGCTATCTGTTGTAGATCTTGGATATTTACTTGGCCATTGAATGAGCCTTCTCTAATGATGGTTCTACGCAGGGTCTCTCTTGGTCTTCCCCGTTTTCTTTTCCCTACCGGTGACCATATGAGGGCTTGGTAGGGGAGTTTTGTCTTGTCCATTCTGAGTACATGGCCGATGTAGTTCCAACGGCGTCTTCTTATGAAATTGGATACTGTATCTTGCTTAGTCTCTTGTCTTATTTGCGAATTGGTTCTGAAGTCTGTCCAGTGGATGTTTAGAAGTCTTCTAAGACATTTGTTCTCAAAATTGTCTAATTTTTTATCTAAAGCTACCGTTGATTTCCAACTTTCACATCCATACGTTAACACTGGAATCACACAAGAGTTGAAGATTTTAAGTTTTGTGTGTTTACTGAGTGTCTTTGACTTCCAGATGTTTGACAGTTTATTGAAGGCACTAGATGCTCGTGCGATTGTAGATGATATTTCTGGTGTTGAGTCCCCTGTAGATGTCATTTTGCTTCCTAGGTATGTGAAGCTGTTGACTTTTTCAAGAACGTAGCTGTTCAATTTGGTCTCATCTGAACTGTTGGTAAGATCAATAGTCTTTGTTTTTGTGGTGTTAATTTGGAGACCAATTTGCCCTGAAACATTTTGGAGGTGATTTATTTTCTCTTGGGCACCCGGATGTGTTGAACTCAAAAGCACTATGTCGTCGGCAAAGTCCAGGTCTTCTAGAATTTTGTCAACCCAATGGATACCCATATTTGTGTTGCTTGTGCATTTGCGCATGACCCAATCGATAGCTATTCCAAAAAGCATCGGTGATAAGACACAACCCTGTTTCACTCCTGTTTCGACTGAGAACCAGTCAGAGTTGCCTGTTTCTGTTCTTACGCAGCAACGTGTCTCTTTGTAGAAAGATTTTATGACGTTGGTATATTTGGTAGGAAAACCATAGATGTTAAGTAGATTCCAAAGTGAAGGACGGTGGATGCTGTCGAAGGCTTTTTGAAAGTCGACAAAGTTTGCGATTAATTTCGACTGGAATTCTACAGAGTCTTCAATGATTATTCTGAGGGTGAAAATGTGGTCTATGCATGACCGTTTTGGTCTGAAGCCTGCTTGTTCTTCTCTGAGCCTTTCATCTATCGCCTTTTTCAATCTCTCAAGGGACATTACTTAAAGTAAAATAAATATGCTATTTGATTTAAATAACTGTACTTTTGTCTTTATATTTTTGTAAAGTTTTCTATATACATTAACAATCGCTATATGCAGCATAAAAGTTTGGAGAATAATTTAATTATCTTATAAGATTGTGTAAAAATAATGGCTTTTTTAGATGTAGGAAAATGTTAAAAGCCATCTTTCTATTTCTCCTTGATATTACATTTAATATCATTTTCATGGCATTGCTAATCCATGTGATCAGTGACTTATTAATTTTTGACTGGCATATGAACTATGCCATAAATGTCACATTGTCATAAATGTATATGTATGTATTTGTTTCATGTGGTATAACACTTAACACTAACAAACGGCAACGCTTTGTGATATACACAAACAAGAAACACGCATCACCTTGGAAATATACGTACATTGCTTTTTATAAAATAAACGTTTGAAACAACAATTCTCGGCCTTTTGGCTAAGACTACCGTCCTTTACCCCATTAGACTAGTGTACTTTCCGATTAAATTTCCCCTGTGTGGTCATGAGTGCTCACTACAAACTGGATTGAAGATTTTCTCGGTTACAGATTATTCAAACATATCAGTGATATTAATTTTGTGGCGGTAATTTTGATTGTTTTCACCATGTGTAGATCTGGATTAAAGATTTTCTCTGTCAAGAACAAAACAAAACAAAATTTAAAAGACCACAACCACCCTCAAATTACTACCCTGTGTGAGTACAGGCTTCCCCTGATAAAAGAGAACCGCTTTTGGACAACAATCACCTTCAAAAATAAGAGCGCAATTCCCATGTGCACTGTCAAAACCAGATGACTCAGTGGCGAAGGAATCGCGGACGCAGTTCGTAATCCAGCATTGAATTGGCATTGTTGGAATCATATTGTCTGACGTGTCAATTTACGCTATTTAAAAACAGATTATGCATTATTTTTTATCTAAATTTTCAAGGACATACTGTGCGTTTTTCTTTTGAATTTTTTTTTTTTTTTTTGCGCACGCTCGCTTTGGATTCAAGCGTAGTCCATATACACTATTTATAGTGTGATGGTCTTAATTTTGCGTGTGAATTAGCTTCCCTGTTAGCAGTGTCCCTTGTCATCAGGCGAACTCAATCCGACTTCAGAGGTACTTGTAATTTACTTCACCAAGTCAAGGACGGCAGGTCAACGTTTTAGTCCAGCTGTCCGGTGTAGGTGGTGAACCGCTTACCTCGGCATTATCACAACGGATGTTTAAGAACGCGTGTTCTTACCCATTTGACCATGCGGAACAGCGAATTGATATTCTAAAAGATACTGTGAGTTTTTCTTTGGAATTATTATTGCCGATAACAACACATTATTGAAATGAATTCAAATATCATTACATGTGTCGTTCCAAGGGACCACTACACAGTTAAGCAACTCCACCAGCCTGGTACTGTAGTTTGCTCTTTCACTGATCCTGGGGCTGCTGCGGAATCGACACCAGCTTTTATTGTTAGTGTCTTAAATGGTCCAGGGGCTGTGCCTTCTGAGGGAATCATCACCCTGTAATAGGTTCAAGGTTCCTAATGGGTGGTACTTTCACCTGTCAACAGAGGCGCACAATGCCGTGTATGACAAGTTACATGGTAAAATGTTCTGTTCTAAGGGAAAGACATATCTCGAGACAATCTAGAGAAAGAAAGAAACAGGCTGACCATACACTGGTTGCCTGTCACGATTACTCCTGAAGGAGTTAAAAAAACTGGTGCACAGTGTTAAAGGGGAGGAGAAAAGCTGAGGTCTTAAGGTTCAACAATGGTGCTGGCAAGTGGGGTGTACTCTGCAACCCAAAAAGGAAGTGCCCCATTACATATGGATCCACACACCTCGGGTTACTAACAATAATCACAGAGTAATGATTACAATGACAGGGAGAAAGGCCAATTGCCCTACGTGTGGTCAAGATAACCACTGGGCAAATAAATGTCCTAGTAGAGGACCACCGATAACACCAGCAGCAACAATTGGTGTACAAAAGTCATGAAGTTTTCAATAGTTAAATCAACACACATTAAGACAGACACACAAGAAACCAATCCATGAAATAAAGACTGGGGGTTTTCAAATCGTCAGCAATCCAAAGAAGAGAAAACGGGCAGACAGAAGACTAGACAGTTTGGATACTATCACAGACGATCTTTCACCAACTAAATCCTTACGGGAAATGAAAGAAAGTACTAAAGACATTACAGAAGATCACAAGACAAACGAAAACGAACAAGCAATCCAAAGAAGAGAAAACGGGCAGACAGAAGACTAGACAGTTTGGATACTATCACAGACGATCTTTCACCAACTAAATCCTTACGGGAAATGAAAGAAAGTACTAAAGACATTACAGAAGATCACAAGACAAACTAAAACGAACAAGAAGAACGAGAGGATAAACAAGTACAAGACGAATAAGACATACACAGCACAAAATACATTCTCTTCGAGGACACCATCGCAAGTGACAAGAACGAGGATCAAGATGATCCTCTTGTATAAACATTTGTTACTGGAAGACTTGCTAACCTACACGTGTCCATCTTGTATAAACATTTGTTACTGGAAGATTTGCTAGCCTACACGTGTCCATCTTTTATAAACATTTGTTACTGGAAGACTTGCTAGCCTACACGTGTCCATCTTGTATAAACATGTGTTACTGGAAGATTTGCTAGCCTACACGTGTCCATCTTGTATAAACATGTGTTACTGGAAGACTTGCTAGCCTCCACGTGTCCATCTTGTATAAAAATTTGTTACTGGAAGACTTGCTAGCCTACACGTGTCCATCTTGTATAAACATTTGTTACTGGAAGATTTTCTAGCCTACACGTGTCCATCTTGTATAAACATTTGTTACTGGAAGACTTGCTAGCCTAGAAGTGTCCATCTTGGAAAGCGATTTGCTGTGCGAATTGATCTAGTGGTATACGTACAAAATTAGAAACGATCATAACACTCATATACAAACACAAACCAGATGTCAGAGTCTAGAATAGTGCAGTGATGCAGTGACATCGTTACGCCCGCCAGGCGACTTAGTCCCCAGCAGGTATGCCGTAACTTCGTTACGCCGCCAGGCGAGTAGTAGTTACCTGCCTGCGAGGTTGCTGGATGACGAGACGGCCAGCGGTCAGGCAAGGACGACGCAAGACGCACGCATGCCTCGTGAAGCCACTTCAGGTGGGAGGCAAGTTGCGAGCTATAGGCAGACAGCTCTGGAACGTCGACTCGACTGGACGCATGATGAGAGAAAGGCGTTGTGTGGTTTCTGTGCATGAAAGTCGAGTGTCTGGACATCTTGAGAGATAGACTGTGAGCTGTATTGTGTATGTAAGTGTATTGAAGTGTCAAGTATATCTTGTAGTGATCATCGTACTGTATATGATCTGTAAATAAATCCATTGAACGTTGTGTCGTTGAGTCTCAAGTCAAATCACGTTGTACTTGTACTGTCTCACATGTGTTAGGTTAGCGAGCCAAGTTTAAGACCCTGACATGTGTGGACGTGGTGGCATTCGTCCGGCTTTGAAATGAACGTGTTTATGTGATTAACATTTAAAACTAGAGTTTGTGAACTTAGAATTTTTGTCAAACTTTATAGTACATGTAAATGTGATCGTGGAAGGCTCATTTTGATATATTACTACATTATTTAAACATGGAGACTAAATGTAAACGTACAGTGCATACATATTGTTTGATCTTGTAAACGTGTAAAACATTTGTGATTGTTGAACTTGTCACCGTTTTGACCTTGTCGACATTGTGATCTTGTCGCCATTATGACCTTGTCGCCATCTTGTAAACTTGATGTCTATGTCCTTACTGAATGTCATCTTGATGTAAGTGATGTGTCATCAATGTTGTAGAGTGTTGAGATATATGTAGATTGTCTTTGTGAATTGAGTTGTCGAACGCAAAAAAAAAAAAAAAAACATTGTTGACGGACAAAATTACGACCTACAATTACACTCAACGCCATACAAACCTAATTAATACTTAGTGACAAGCAGGCACACCACATCAAATAGACGCTAATTTATTTCCTCCAAAAACAAAGCAGGTTTTCCGTACCATCTGAAACCCTTGCGCGTAGAGGTCATTTGTGTTTTCGAAGTAGCGACCCTACAGTTCCTAGCCCGATTTCCAACCGTTCTTCACCGCATCCAGGGCACTTGAGTATATTTTTCTTTTCATATACTTTAAGGATGCAAATTTAGGCACGTATTGTCAATAGAACACAATTGTAAATTGTTTACTTTACTAACCACTTATAACAAATTGTGTGGCTGGTATTTCATTTGCATTTTCATCGATATGGGGTTAAAATTACAGTTGACAGGTGATGAGTTAACAAAGTGGAGTGAGAAGAAATACTCTGAATACCTACTAGTACAGGAGAAAGCTAATGAATGCGATGAAAGAACAGCTGAAAGAGCTGCCAAGCAAGTAGAGGCAGAAACAGCCTTAAAGCAAGCAGAGGCAGCAACTGCAGCAAAGCAAGCCGAATTAGAACTGGCTGCAAAGACAAAGCAAGCCGAATTAGATATTGAATTAAAGAAGGCAGAAATAGCAGCTCAGAGTAAGAGAGAAGAACTGGAGTTACAGTTAAAGATGAAACAACTTGATACTGAGACTGCCATTAACAAAGAGTCTAAGAAATCTGAGAGACTGGAGAAAGAAAACCAGTACAAGAAATATCAAGGTATTGTACATAATTATACCTCGGGTGACTGCATCGCAGCCTTTACCCAAAATTTTGAGACTTTAATGGAACATTACCAGGTTCCACTGTCTGAATGGAATATTGTTTTTTGAGGAGTTTATCAGGGGAGCCTCTTAAAGTCATTGAGACCATCCCCAAAGACCTCAGAAAAGATTACCATTATCTGAAAGCAAAGATTATGGCACATTTTATGTTAGATGAGGCAGGTTACAGAGAACAATTCAGCAAGTTGAGCCCAAAACCGACTCAAACGTTCTCTGATTACCTCTGCTTAGTCCGAGATATATTTACCAAATGGACTTCAGCAGCTAAAATTGACAAAAATTATCAAAGATTAGAAGATCTGATCATTAGAGATAAAGTCATTTCATCCATTCCATCAGCATTTTCAAAATTTTTGCAGAAGAATGAATGCACTAGTGTAGATGAGATTGAGAGACGTGGTTCGGCGTATTATACAGCCAACAAACATTGTTTTGCCAGTGAAGCTACTGACATAAATTTGGTAGCATCGGCTAACTATGACAAACCCTATAGTAGGCAGAAACCTCATAACCCTACATCTGAGAAGTATAATCACTGTAAATATTGTAAAATTTCACATCATCAAGGTGAGATGTGCGACAAGAACCCCGCATATCATACTTATCTACAAAACATGGTAAACAGACAAGATAAGGAGCGTAGATCCTTCAGAAATTTGCGTAAATGTTTCCTCTGTAAGGCGTACGGACACTATCGTAATGATTGTAAAGGTAGGCAAATGACCAACAAAGCAAATGCCGCCTTGTTTGACAGTTCATCGTCAGATGAAGAACAATCAGAGAAACATCCTGTGAACTCAGCACAGGCTTTTGACATGTTTAACGCAAATAAATGTACTGTTTGTAACACCTTTTATGAAGATGGCATTTTAACATGCGGCCACTCCATTCCTATTGCCAATGAAGAAGCTAATTTGGTAGTAGATTCTAAAGGCAGGATAAACATCCATCACGGATATGTGAATGGCAAGTCTGCTACAGTCCTTCGGGACACGGGAAGCTCACTGATTGGTCTGAAGAGAACGTTCATAATGCCTACAGACTATACAGGCAGGCACGTAACATGCAGAACATTCTCAGGCAATATTGAAAAGTACCCACTAGCATGGGCATATATTGAAACACCTTTCCTCACTGGGAAGGTAAAGTGCGCTGCATTAACAAACACAGTGTGTGATATAATAATTGGAAATTTACCAGAAGTGAATGATAAACCTCATGACATAACATCTCTGTGTATTGATGATAGCATAACATCACCATCCAATGTCATCATTGATAATGTTACACCACCTATTGAATGTATGGTAGCTAATGTAGCACTAAGATCTCATGAGATCATTGATAACAGTGTTTCATCACCATCTGATATCATTGAATGTGTGAACACAGTAACTAGATCTACTGCTAGAGTGCTAGATGAAAGTAATCAAACTGAGGCTATACAAATGCTTAGCCCAGTATCACTACCTACTAACACCATGAAGGAGACTTTTGTAACAGCTCAAAAGGCTGACCCTTCATTGTCAAAATATTTTAATCTGATCGGCCAAAAGCCAAAGGTAACCAAGAAGGCAAAATGGCATTTTGCTGTGAAAAATGATATCCTCACTAGGTATTATACCAGAGGTGATAACACAACAGAGCAAACTGTTTTGCCAACTAATTATCGTAAGCAAGCCTTACATCTTGCCCATGATATACCTCTTGCAGGGCATATGGCATACGCTAAGACCAGATCAAGATTATTAACACAGTTTCATTGGCCCAAATTTTGCAATGACATTAAACAATATTGAAGAACTTGTGAAATCTGCCAAAAACTGGTAAAAAAAGGTAAACACCCACAGGCAATGTTACAAGTTACTGACTTAGCCAGTCGACCTTTTGAAAAATTATCTGTCGACATAGTGGGCCCTCTCAATCATACAACAACTAGAGGGAATAAATATATTCTAACTGTCATTGATCAATGTAGCCGCTGGCCGGAAGCTATTCCGCTAAAGAACATAACTGCCAATGATATAATCGAAGTCGATTCTGATAACTATAAAAGGAAATTCAGATCAGCTAAGAAGGAGCCTGGGGAAAGTTACGGCCAATGGGTTGAAAGATTAAAATCCTACCTGCACAAATGGGCAGAGATGGGAAAGTTTGAAGAAACATTTGAAGGACTCCAAGAGATGATATTGATTGACCAATTAAGGGATAAAGTGTCATCAGAACTTCGGGCGTTTTTAACACAGAATGGAGCTGATAGACTTGAGAAAATTATTCTTTTGGCAGAGAGATGGGAGAAATCTCAGAAGGAGGTGGGAAGTAAGAGTCGGATGACCAAAGCTTCTCCCCCAGACCAATCACTCAAGACCAAAGAAAAAGAACACACCAACCCCAATAAGAAGTTGAAGAAATCTGCGAGCACCAGTCAAACTTATATTCAGGCTGCCAAGAAGAGTGGGAAGGACTACTGTACCAATTGCCGGAAGGTAGGACATCACACAAAAAATTGTCGGAAGAAACCTCCTACCCCTCAGACAGTTGCATGTCTGACTCGCCGGAAGGAACGTAAGGTGAGCACTAGTGAAACGTCCAGTGTGACAACTCATGAAGACACCCACTCCAAAATTCCGGTAGTGGAATCCATCTTGCTAAATGGATACCCCGCCATTTGCTTATATGATACAGGTCAAAATTATGACTGCGTCGTAGCAACCGCCTTAGTTCAGCCAGAACAGTTGACTGAGGAAATGGTGATTATACAGAAACCCTTGAAAAGTTCAGCCAAGATGTCACTACCTGTGGCTCGAGTACATATAGCTTCGCGTTATGTTACTGGAACAATCAAGGCAGCGGTGATGGAAAATCCCGTGTACCCAGTCCTGCTCGGTTGTCGTTACGTCTTTCTAGGAGAACCTATACAGCCTGTGATAGTCGCTGCTTTGACGACTAATTCGCAGACAGAAAAGACTCCAGCATCGTCGACTCCGACCAACCCTCGATCAGAGGATTTAAAGAAAGCACAGAGTGCTGACAGCACCTTGTTGCCATGCTTCAACAAACTGCCTAAAGCACATTCACCTCCACGTAGAGGCGACATGTATATGAAGGGTGGACTTCTATATCGCAAGGCAGGTAAAAGTGGACAAGAATATTCTCAATTAATTGTCCCGTCTACGTATCGTACTCAACTATTGGATATGGCCACAACCTATCTTTCAGTGGGCATATGGGAATAAATGCTACTATGCAAAGAATTTCCATGCACTATTTTTGGCCCGGAATGAATTCTGACATCACCAGATATGTCAAGTCATGCCCTGAATGCCAAAGAGTGACCCCAAGACATAGGACACCCCCTGTCCCGCTTGGTGAGATGCCCCTAACTGGATCTCCTTTCGAGAGAGTTGCCGTAGACATTATCGGACCACTCCCCAGGACGCGGAGGAAGAATCGATACATATTAACATTGGTGGACGTCTGTTCAATGTGGGCAGAAAAGATTTCCAATGCCATCAAGTGACTCCAAGCACATTGCTGAAGCCTTACTTGAGATATTTACTCGGATTGGATTTCCCCTCAAAATCCTAACCGACAATGCATCACAGTTTCGCAGTAAACTCATGGAAGAAGTCTTTCGGCTATTTCATGCTCGCCATATCTATTCATCTCCCCATTTGCCTCAAATGAACGGGAGTGTAGAACGGTTGAACGGTACCCTCATCAGTATTCTGAGAAAGTTAGCTCATGAAAAACCAGAGGATTGGGACACATATATTCCTGCTGCATTATTCGCATACCGGGAAGTGCCACATCACTCTACTGGGATTGCGCCCGCAACACTGTTGTTTGGGAGGCCAATCAAGGGACCCTTGGAAGTATTACTGAGAACATGGACTGATGATCATGCAGATGATACAGTTGTTACTGCATCTGTATATGTGGCTGAGTTGAAGAAACGTCTACAACATGGTTGGAGACAAGCGAATGTGAATCTACGTCAAGCTCGACGAAGAATGACTCGCAATTTCAACAAGAAAGCAAAAGATAGAGAGCTGACAGTGGGTGAAAAGGTGCTGCTACTACTTCAAACCAGTCAGAACAAGTTGCAAATTGGATGGAAAGGACCATTTGAGGTGACAGAGAAAATATCTCGTACTCACTACAAAATTTCTGTCAAAGGCAAGTTGAAAGTGTTTCACATAAACCTTTTGAAGAAATGGAATGAAAGATCCGCAACCTCCGAAACTGCACACCTGATGGCTATGGCTGTTGCTACTGAAGTAGAACAAGGAATTACCATGGGAACAGAATGTACACTGCAAGCCAAAGAGACATTTCAGGATGTGGATATCAATCCCGACCTATCTCCAGATCAACAGAAGCAAATTCGAGATCTTATGGCAATGTATGCAGAAATACTTACCGACAAACCAGGTCTTACTGATTTAGTGGAAATTGATATGAAGCTAACAGATGATACACCTGTGCGAGTCAAGACGTATCCAGTTCCTTATGCCAAGCAAAATACTTTGCAGGAAGAGATACAGCAGATGCTCTCTTCAGGAATTATATCACAATCTGAATCTCCATACATTGCTAGTGTGGTGTTGTTGAGAAAACCTAATGGTGAACACAGAATGTGTATCGATTATCGACAGCTCAACGCGATTACTGAATTCCAGGCAGAACCTCTACCTGACCAGAATCAGCTGTTCACTCGCCTCAACACAGCACAATACTTCACCAGGATTGATCTCAGTAAGGGATATTACCAAATTCCTGTGAAACCGGAAGTCAGACCGTGGTTAGCTTTCAGTACTCCTGGAGGACACTACGAGTTCAATGTTCTTCCATTTGGATTAAGTAACGCTCTAAGTGTATTTACACGCATGATGAGAAGATTACTTGACCCATTACATCATCCGGCCATGAGCCACTTCATGGATGATATTTTAGTTGCTACCGAAACATTTAAGGAGCATGTCGAAACATTGCATCTCTTGTTCAAGCGACTTAAGGAAACAGGTTTGACAGCAAGACCCAAGAAGTGTCAAATAGGATTTTAAAAATTGGACTTCCTAGGCCATAAGGTATCTCAAGGCTTCATAACACCTCAAGAAGGAAATGTGGAGAAACTTCAAAGAGCACCTCGCCCAAGGACCAAAAATGATGTTCGATTATTCGTCTCCTTATGTGGATTCTATCAAAGATACATTAAGGACTTCAACACACTGGCTGCACCCTTAACGGATCTTACCAAAAAGGGGAATCCAGAGAAAGTCATATGGTCAGCTGATTGTGAGAAGGCTTTTACAGCTTTCAAACAAGCTTTAACAGCCAAACCGATCCTACATCTACCCAACCTCGACCGCTCATTCGTGCTCCGCACAGATGCAAGTAATATTGGAATAGGGGCCACCTTACTCCAGAGGAAAGGGGATGATCACTCAGAGCTATTCCCTGTAGCTTATGCAAGCAGGAAACTGAATGCTTCTGAACGGAACTACTCAGTGATTGAGCGTGAGTGCCTTGATCTAATCTGGGCTGTGGAAAAGTTTCAGGCATACCTGTATGGTAAACATTTTACAGTGCAATGTGATCACCAACCCTTGATGTTTCTGGCATCGTCACGGAATCTGAACGCAAGACTTATGCGATGGTCACTGCTGTTTCAACCATACTCATTCCAAATCGAATACGTTCCTGGGAAAATTAACATAGGCGCCGACTTCTTGAGTCGTTGTCCAGTTCCTGATGAACCATCAACTTCGGATGAAGTGGAAAACCAACAAGAGGGATCACCCCGCCACCCAGTATAACAACATAAGAGTTATAGCAGGGGACATTACTAATAATCGTATACATGTATTATGTGATTTAAATATCTGAGTACTTATCTTACATTTTGATACGATTTACATAAAACTGATCGCCTGTTATACAGTGCAGAAATAATTGTGTAAGAATTTTAGGTTATCTTTACAGTTTTTATAAATGTAAAGGCGTTATTTTAGACATTCTGTCAGGTCTGTAAAAGGCCAACAATCCTAAATATTCAGCACCTTGAATTGTTGTCCATCGCGTCTAATTTCATGCATTCCTTTGACCTCTCTCTCTCTCTCTCTCTCTCTCTCTCTCTCTCTCTCTCTCTCTCTCTCTCTCTCTCGGGTGCGTGAACGCTCAAACAGAAACGGCATATATGCCTGCTTTGCAGTTTACCTTGTAAAATGGGATGCTTGTTGGGATGTCCAATGTATGCAACATTTTGTAGGTACATACCATTTTCAGAAAGCAACAACGAATAATGGGGATGACCCGTTGCTGTGAAGTTGGAACTGCGACTAACTAACTAACTAACTAACTAACTACCTAACAACGATTAAGAATAATTGGAGTATGAAAGATTCAGTAATGCCACTAAACTTGTTTAAATAAAACTAAGTGTGGATGAGAATACTCGAACTATGAAAGAATTTCTATTGAATGATTTTAGTATGCATTAGAGCAAATGATTACCCCTCCACCATCATCAACACGTAGTATGTGCCATGAATGTAATATTATCATGTGTATATGAATGTATATGTTGTATTCGAAAATGTAAAAACAAAAACGCACACAATACACATTGTAAATACAAACTGCTTTGTACGAAATAAACGTTTATTTTTAAAAAAATATCTGTTCCTGTATGACGTCAGTGATTAAGGGTAGACTGACTTATCTGCACTACTGGCCATGGCCACCAGCAGAGGCGGTCATCACAATGACACACAGGGACTTGGAACCTCATGGGACGGCTCTTGCTCCAGGGGAACCTTGAGCCCTAAAAATTGAGCAAATTTGTAATATTCAGGACAACCAAACACAAATGTTTACAGCTATGTTCATAAGCAATGTGTAAGTTTTGTCCTCCTTAATTAACATATGATGAATGCATTTATCGCTGTTTTTTAACATTGTTATTATTAATTCATTCAGAAAACAAAAATGTGATGGGCCTGTTTCGTTTCAGGCCATATACCTTAATAAAAGAATGGATCTCGCTTCTCGGCCTCTTGGCTAAGATCAAAGTTTAGTATCTGAATTTAATCTAGCTTAGTTTAGTTTTGTCGATGGATCAACATCACGGCACACGGGTGTAACCCATAAGTGGTCCGTTTTCCTCCTAACTCAAACCTGAGTCTGGAGAAACTTAGCTAAATGCACAAACTCCGTAGCACCGGCGAGGATCCTGAAATACTTTGTGTAGATTTTTAACTCGAAATTTTGCCCGGGCATCGCTGTTAGGCTACTCTTTTTCGATTTCCAACTGCCAAGGAATTTTTTACGTGCTCAACAATACACACGGGCGTCCGATCTCGCTAACCAGAGACCAGGGGCAATTTCATTACTAGAAGTCCACGTGAAAAAAAACCGGTACTCACTGGGGCTTGAAACCGGGACCTCCAGCACTCGAAGCGAACACAATACCCACTCAGCCCCCTCACTTAATCTTAGCAGGGCTACATGCAAATGCCGAATGACAAAATGGTTACCTGAGACCTAAAGTGGCGGGTCTGACCCCTGGTGAACCGCGATCCATTATTTAACAACATTACAATTTTAAAAGAATCGATGCACTTTGGGGAA